>JAXCGZ010009784.1:22500-70000 GCA_037179515.1 Halocaridina rubra | reverse complement strand
AAGGAACTATGTTCCTCGCTGGGAATAGAAAAAAAAAAGTTGGATAATTCTATACTTTTTATGGTCAATGGAGATAAAACAATATTATCGATATTTCTAAATATACAAATTGTCTTTTTTTTACTTGGTGTTTTGCTAATTTATCCTCAATTATGCATTTACTTGAACTACATATAGATTTTTTTAGATATTAAAATAGCTTTTCTGCAGCCTCTAATAAATTATATCTACAGTATGCTCTTAGTAAATTTCTTAGACCAATCTTGTAAAAGTTGCTCCATTTAAGCCTTTCTCACTTGGCATTCGTAATAACGTAGTTACAAACGAATACCTTTTTTAACGTAGCTACAAGCGAACGTTCTTTTAATTATATAAGAACGTACCACGATCTAGTACGTTTTCTTAAATTCCTTGAAAAGACGTAAATATAACTAGTCCTTGTTTTGATGGGTCATGCCACAAGGTGCTAACTTGTTTCCAGCTTTATACGTATTAGGAAATTTTCCTTCGACTTTTTAGTATTTTTGTATTTTTTTTTTATGATCTCATAAAAAAAAGCATGAATATCTGTGACAGAATTGCCTTTTCATAAGTGTACTCCAGTACTTTTTTTTTTTTTTTTCAAATGTGCTTTGTGACGCAATCATATAGCCTACTTTATTTCTTATGGCGTATTTGCTGTTGCCACGTGGACTTCCATATTCATTATTTATTTATTTATTTATTAGTTTTGTTTTCATTTGTGGTTTGTGTTTAAACAAGTTGATAAATAATTATTGCGAATCAAACCGGTATAAATGAGTGAGAGAGATAAAAATAATAAAAAAAATAAAAGTATTCAGGGAAAAAGTCGATCTCGTTTATGCAAATTTAGCGATATCTGTATCAGAAGCTAATTTCCCATAAGCACGTGACCTTCACGAGTTGTCTGGCTTTTAGAACTCAAGTTGGACGGGGAAAAAAGTGGAATGGACACTGTTACGCTGTCAAGATTTTTTTTTTTGTGTAAGTCTAGAATGCGAGTGGAAAATATCTTCTGTTGTAGATAATTTTCAGTTTATTTTGTTTTTTGTTTATTTGCAAAGGTGTTGTTTTGTATATGTATTTGTGGTTTTTGTGCGGCCAATTTGTTTTGCTTTTTCTATAGGTCAGTTATAACATTTACAGGGGGATAATATCAAACTGATGTAATGTTAATTGTTATAAACCTCTTTATTTATCAACAATAGAAGCACAGCCGTTATTATTATTATTATCATTTTGAATCATTGATATAATGTTTAAAGTGAAGTTTTTTACTGTTATAATGTTTATTATCGAATATAACGTATACATCTCTGGAACTTTTAATCTTCACAGAGAGAAGAATTATAACTTTGGTAAACGAAAAGACCTTGATTTAATCTCTAATATTTGACCTCTAATTATATAGCACGATTGTAGCACTGGAATGCACTTGAACTATTGTTCAACAAATGAATATTACGTACACCTGTGTAACGAATTTAGGTTAACGAAATCTTGCTATACAGGTCTTTGTTTCCACAGACCGAGATTGCTTAACGAATGGCCTAACGTGTAAGAGAATTAATTGCAATAAGTAGACTATTTTACGGAGGTTTTTTTTATTATTTTATGTCAATTAGTTCCTATTTTGAATTGGGTGACACGTGGGAGCCGAGGGACTAAGGCTAGATACCCTTCTTAAATCCCTGCGGTGGATTCGAACCCGCGTCAGTCGCTTCCTGGCTTATAATCTACTACTGGACTACTTCGGCACCCAGACCATAATATAGTACAATCTCTTTATCTTTCATGGCCACATCAGGGTGAAGCCAAGTCTTTGGGTGTCAAAAACAATTTAATCCAATCATACAATGGTCTATGTAATTGACACATCCAGGACAAGTCTTGATAATATGTAATTGTTGAAGTCGTTCTGGGTTTGTGCCGCCATTTAAACAGGTGGTTCATGGTCTGTTTAAGAGCGAAATCAACTTAGTAAAATATTTACCATTACGTAAGGCTATTGGTGTAGCCTATGTTTTCTTGCACCATATTAAATGTTTATTGATGTTTTCATTATAATAGTCTATAGTTAAGGTTAAAGTTAGGTTTTTGCTTAAATTCTTATAAACTGATAGCATTTGCTTAGAAAATAATATACATCTTGACACAAATATAAAATTTTGGTCTTTGGACTTTCTACGAATCGATATACACTGAAAACTAGCATTTAGTCAGAAAATTATAAATTATTTTCGCTCTCAGCCAACAGCAATAGCAAATTTTTAATCAACTTGCATCCCAGGTGGCATTTGCTTGGCTGCCAATAATAACGAAACAAAATAAAAATAAATTACTCTTTATTTTTCGTTTTTGAATGCTGCAAGAGGGCTTAGACCACTCAGGTGTCACCCCCTTTTTTAACCTAACCAGCATGTCTGCAAATCTAGCGATTGGATCTTGTTAAAGTATCTATTGTGCTAGTGTAAGAATGAATGGGGGGGGGGGGTTCAAGTGACGGTTGTTCAGGGTTGGTTATAAGAGAAGTCTATTAAAATGGTCAATAGTACTATGTACGACCTAGCCTTGAAGGTGTTGCTGATAATAAGGAAGCATCTGTTGAACTGGTCATCCCAGATTATTATTATTATTATTATTATTATTGTTGTTGTTGTTGTAATTGTTACATATACAAGAGCTGTAATCCTTCTTGTAATGGGTGAATGACCAAGTCAAAGCAAGAACACATTTACTGGCAAACCAGTTATTATTATTATTATTATTATTAGTAGTAGTAGTAGTAGTTTATGCGCGAAAGAAAATTAGTATTTTAGCATGAAGCTAAATAATTTTTTTTTAAGACTATCACAGCAGTTTCCGTAAAAAAATATGTTTAATATATAAAACAAGTTAATGTCAAGTGAAAATATAGCCTGTTGCAGTTTTTGGGTGTGACTCTCTCTCTCTCTCTCTCTCGTCGATCATATCATATACTTTTCTTGAAAAATCATCACCAGGTGGTTTTGTTTAGCTTCAAGTTCTCGAAAACTGCTCTTGGTGCCAATGCATTGCTCCCGTGGCAGTGGCATCTTTTTTATTTTGTATTTTGATTTCATTTTTTTTTTTTTTACGTTCTCCACTCTTCCTTTTTCTTTACCCTTCCGGCATTTTTTTTCTTTTGAAGTCTCTCATTTTCTTGTATTCATCCATGTCTACTTGTATTCGTTTTTAGCCACTTGTATATGTCCGTATTTACTTGTATTTGTCCGTATGTACTTGTATTTGTCATTGTTTTGCGTGTATTTGTCCTTCGATGTCCTTGTTCCTCACATACTGCCCTTGTTGTACTAGTCTATTACTGTGTTTTTTATGGTTTGAACGTGACTTTGGCCAAAGCTTGTGATGTGTGTCTGCGAACTTGCATTACATCACATTCGATTTAAGTTCTCATACATCACAAATGGGCTCAAATGAAGAATACGAACTCCTGCTTTCTAGGGTTCTGTATTCAGTCTTCAGTCATGTAGCCGTCGTGGCCGGGTGGTAACGCTCTCGACTTTGATTCTTCAGGTCGTCAATTCGAGACCCGCCACGGTCTAAGGTTAGAAGGGGCATTCACTTAGGATAACGGTCACTGCCAAAAACAATCTTTAGTAAGAAGGCACCGTCCTAGCCCTTAATAGAAAAAGGGTGCTCGTGACGTAAAACGGGATCATTCTAGTCTTCAACTTACACCATTTATCATCGCCCTTATCTATCGTAGCCTAGCTGAAGAGTCTTGTAGAATTGAATAAGTCTGACAAGGACAGTTCGATGTTAAGTCTTCCCTCAGTTAAGGTTCTTTTTCTATGCCTACATCAACACCGAATAGTCTTGGATATTCGTTACATATTTCTAATTATCCCTTCACATCTGACAGGTCACAATACTTCCCAGCTCTGTTTCTCTTTGTTTTCTTCGTGCCCAGGCCCGATGAGGGTAGATTCTTTTTTCTCCTGGTGTCACAGTCATTAAAAAAAAAAATTAATAACTGGACCCATATCTCTATGGCCCGATTTCTTAAACAGTGTAAACCCAGGATACCATATTGTTAGTTAGCTAGAGACACATAAATGGATTTCATAAACGCATCTGACGCAGTTCTATGTATGGCTAGGATCCGTACGGGATCCTAGGCCCGATTTCTTAAACAGTGTAAACTTAGGATACCATATTGTTAGTTAGCTAGACACACAAATGGATTTCATAAACGCATCTGATGCGGTTCTGTGTATGGCTAGGATCCCGTACGGGATCTTAGCCATACACAGAACCGCATCAGATGCGTTTATGAAATCCATGTGTGTGTCTAGCTAACTAACAATATGGTATCCTAAGTTTACACTGTTTAAGAAATCGGGCCTTAATCTACAAAGCTTTTGATGTTTTATATAGATGTTTCAGCCGGAATTCGTTATATAATATTTGGTTGAACGAATTCGCGTTTATACAAATTGTAGGAAACATTGACTCGAACAGAAAGAGGAAGCTTTACAATTCTCTTCCTTGGCCTAGATTAATCGCTCGACTTGCGTGGCAAGTTCAAGGGTAAATTATTTACTTCATGAGTACAAACACTTATTTAATTGCCGTTTTAAGACTTATTAGAGCCAATTTGCTTTTGCAAGAAGTGTTTTTCCCTTGAATTATTATTGGGTGAAATCTAACCAAGAATGAGTTGAAATTTTTTTCCCCTCTCCACCTGGTTGCTTCTGGTGTTTGGATCATGGTTAGAACTTCCATGATACTAAGCATTGGCAAACATATATTTTATGTTATGGCCTAATCCATATTACCATTTAATTCAATAGGAATTCGATGAGCACAGGTGTGGATAGTTACACCTGTAATTATATTTATTAGGCAGGTATAAAAAATTACCTTCATATAATTACTGTTTTACCTGTGTGTGTGTGTGTGTAATTACTGGAAGGTTATTTCGATGTTGCAAGGTTGTGTTGTTTATTTTTAAAGGAAATACCTTTAGACACATGTTTGGAATTGAAAAGGAAAGTGGTATTTAAGATGTAGTTTTGAGTTCCATTTATGTATTGTATACAAAGTATAGCAATTAAATATTTGTGTAATTCACGAAATGAGATTAATAGATCTCAAAATGAAGTAAGGACAAATGGCTGGATTGTACAGTGATGTTTCTCTCTCTCTCTCTCTCTCTCTCTTCCTCCAAGGTAACGTCGCTCTTGGTATTATTTTTTTATTCATCGGCAGATGTTGGAAATTATTTTTAATGTATGTCTTTAATAATAATAATAATAATAATAATAATAATAATAATAAATAAATAAATAAATAAGATAAATTAATAGCCTTTTATGTGCAGTTTAAATTATACATGTGATACATTTCGTGAGATTCTGTGCGTCTTCGAGAGAGTTGAAACACACCTTTGTTCAGACTTTTCCTGTTGTTGTGTTTAGAGAACCGTGGAATGATGTGCTGAACTTACATTTTCTTGTCTGGGGAAACACCTCTGGTGTGTTGCCGACTTTTTCACACACCTTCACGTTATTACACTAGGAAAACTATCGTGAAGTCGTGTGACTTTTTACAATTGCTACTACTACTACTACCACTATTTCTGCTTCTACTACTATTTTTATTAATAGAAAATTGCGAGGAATAACCTCGTTAGCCTAGCCCTAATCAGGTGCCAGTATAGCTAATAATTATTCATGTTCTTATATCTTGAAACAATGTGGATTGCCTCATTCCAACTGCTACCATATTAAAACAATAATGAATGAAGCATATCTTCCCTGCTTGGAAAGGTTACCTGCAAGGATATATATGTGAAAGTCTTGATGCAACGTACATTACCTCAATTGCCCAATTTTCCATTTTTTCCCCATGTTATATATTTTTTTTCCGTGAGTAGGGAGAAAAGAATACCTCCTCTGTGTTCCCCTGCGTTTTGCAAAAGTCGACTAAACGAGGGGACTGGGGATCCTCCCTTTTTTATCTACTCCCACGAAGCATCGAACTTTGCTTGACTCAGCCATCCCTCTTATAAGGGGAGGATTTTAATTTCTGTTATATTACCTTAAATATATCCTTATATTAACTATTACCGCTACTATTATTAGAATATTGAAAACACCTCTTAGCTCGAAAAGGTTCCCGGCATGACCGTTTGTATGTCAAGTTCTTTGACTTTGAATAAAGTGAACAACCTCTTAAACTCACTTATCGGATCTTGTAAAGAAAAGTAACCCAGGGTGCTTTAGGGTTATTCATATTTACAAGGTAAGTCTCTTGACCCAACCTAAAGAATTTCGGGGTTATTTAACTTTACATGGGGCTGTGGGGGTTACTCGTCTTTACAAGATCCTACTTTTGTTTTTTTAATGTTTATTTAATTTTACATTCATCCAAATTCTACATTTCCGTTGCTACTACTAGATAATACGACAATATTGATGTCTGTCGTAACTTTTACGTGTCATATTATGTTAGAACCTTAATTCCCCGGCTTCAGTCCATCTGTGTCCACCCCCACAATGGGGACTAATTGTGACTCATCTGTATAAAAGTCATATTCCGTCATATAAGAGAACCTTAATTCCCCGGCTTCAGTCCGTCTGTGTCCATCCCCACAATGGGGAATAATTGTAACGCATCTGTATAAAAGTCATATTCCCCATATAAGAGGGTGGCTGAGGTAATGCAAAGTATTTGGGGAAGGAAATACAGAGGATGGGATTCCAGTTCCCTCGCTCACCCCGTTTAGTCGACTTTTACGACACGCAGAGGAACACGGATGAAAGTATTCCTGTGTTAGAATTTCAGCCTTCGGTTTAGCCTTTACAACAATGAGGCAATTATATATATTATATAAATAGGTTTACCTTGGTGCTTTGCCCAGGGTACTGGCTTTACTGCGTACATTGAAAATCTTACATTTCAGGGTCGTATTGAGGAAGGAGACGGCTTGTACGAGGAACGTTCGACGACTTCGTCAGACGATGACCAGGGCCTCTCCCTCATCCAGAGGGAGGCGGGAGACGGCGGAGGCGGCGGTGCCGTCGGGATGCTGGAAGAAGAACTCGATGGGGAAACGAGCTTAGCCATCCTCATGCAAGTGATGTTGCCCTTCCTGGTGGCCGGCCTTGGCATGGTGGGCGCCGGGCTCGTTCTCGATCTCGTCCAGGTAATTAATTAATTAGTCAAATTTACCTGTAAAAGGTGCATAAGATTTATATATCAGAGGTTATATTTACGGGACTCGACCTTCGTCTCTCTCTCTCTCTCTCTCTCTCTCTCTCTCTCTCTCTTTTGTGAAGTTAGGCATTTGATGTAGACTGGGGTGGATGTGTTATTGTTTAAGTATTTTGTTTATTATATATTTTCTTATTTCTTATTTTGTTTAATGTAGTTTATTTTTACTCTGTACACATGTCCCATATTTTTCTGTCATTCGTATCATAGTTTTTCGAATGTATTATTTTTTTTTTTAGTTCCTATACATATTGAGTGTCTCCTAACTTTGTACTAAATTAACTTTTGATTTTGATATTATGCTGAATATAGAGCCTAATAAAATGCTTTTACGTACATTATTATAAACAATGGCAACTATATTGTCATGGCCATTTTCAATCCATTTCAACTGTAGAGGCTGATGTAAGTACACAATTTAAGATGTGTGGAGTAAGTAGTGGAAGGGTACCTTCGTTAGCTGAAACAGTGATGAGGGTAACTGCACCTACTTCATACAGCTCTGAGCCTAATTAGAGACAAAATAAGCTGGCCCTGAACAAAACTCCCTTTTGTCAGCTTTTATATAACTTATTTATTTATATATTTGTTTATCTATTAAATAATTTATTTGTTTGTTTGAAGGTTTCAAGCTATAAAAAAATCACAATTCTTTGTTGTCCTTGAGATTTTACTCTATTTTTAATTGTTTTTTCCCTATTTTAATAGACACATAAGTGATATGTATCAGTAGATGATTGTGGAAATTTAGAACAAGGACTAACTAAACCTGGGTCTATTTGTCTAATTTTTTCAGACAAATACTGTACATGCAAATTACTCTGTATATATCTTACCCAGTGCCATCAAAACGAAGGCCAACCTATGATAATTTTTTCCCCAAGTGCCACAAAGCTTGACATATCCTTGTTTCTGATGAAGGACTAACTAACCTTTTCTACTTTTGCAAGGTTGATGGAACGGGTACTCTATATATTTTTCCTTCTTTTAATTAGCTTATTAATGGATACAAATTAGAGATGGAAGAACTTTGTAGTGTCTGGAGAAGTTGAACTGATAGTATATATATATATATATATATATATATATATATATATATATATATATATATATATATATATATATATATATATATATATGTGTGTGTGTGTGTGTGTGTGTATGTGTGTATGTATATATTATTTCTTGTTGCAAGTAATGTCGTAATTTAGTCAATGTATACTTGTAGTTTCTGTGTTCTTGTGTCTACAGTATATATATATATATATATATATATATATATATATATATATATATATATATATATATATATATATATATATATACGAAAAATAGACTTTTTTTTACGTACACGTTAACCATAGCGTTTAATAACATTTTGTTTTTTTCTTTTTACAAATCACAGCAGTTAGGTATAAAACGTTAATTATTCCGAAGTTAAAAATATATATGTTAAAATGTTCTATGTTAATTGTATGATTTGCAAATAAATAATATACACTTGCAGTGAAGCAAAATATCGTTAATATAACTTTCCATGATTTTAGGCAAAAATTGGGTTACTCAGTTTGCTGAATTGACAGGCACTATTACCCCCATAATAGGAAGGGTTTGGCAAATTTCGGCGAAGCCGTTTGGGCGCCGACTGTTTGGGCGCTGAACCATTTTGACGACAACCTATATGTACTGGACCTGAAAAGATTTTATATTTTCAAATTCTAACCTAACCTACTCTATCTTTACAAAATGGATGGGACCAAAATGCCAGCGCCCATATGGCATCGCCCAATCGTCTCATTCCGCACGTGGAAGCCCACACCCTCATCTTATCCTCAACTTCTTTGCTAAAAGACCTATACCTATCGCCAAAGGAAGTTAAACTTTGAACCCCTATGCTGTATCCACCGACCTACCGAAAGTTTTTAGTATATATAGATTAATAACCCCCACAGAACCCTATGTAAAGCTAAATAACCCCTTAATTTGTTGGGTTAGGTTGGGTCGGCTTAAGTGACTTGCTTTGTTAATATAAATAAGCCTAGAGCAACCTGGGGTTACTCTTCTTTACAAGATCATTTTTTTTTATCGAGTGCCTGAAAGTAAAGATGATCCATCTTCCCCCTCCCCCCTTAATTAGAATTTCCTTCTCCCCTCCTACTTTTGAAGTGTTTAAATACACAAGTTAAATTTCCTTGAAGTGGAAGCTCCAGAAGTATTCACACGTAATGGAATCTGAAACAAGGAAGTTAAGTCAAACCTCATGTAATAGTGTTTGAGTTAATAAGAGGTTAGAGTATGTTAGTGGTTTGAGCCCTCAACGCTGGTTTTGACAAAACCTGCTTTCGATCTCACAGCTTGGCTTTAAGTAAGGTCATTGAGCCTTAATTCCCCAGCTCCACCCTGTGTCCGCCCCCTTTCGAATAGATATTACTAGTGACTCATAAAGTAAAAAAAAAATCTAATCTTATAATCTTGTAATTGCCCTTTTTGGAGTATCAATGAAACTATATCTCTTATTATTTTTACTATTAATTATACAGTATTCATAATAGGTGGAGATAACCTTGTTTATACAACCTGTGTTCATTTTCATACCTGTTGTCCCAACAGTAGTTCTTGTTGTTCTTTGCTGTTTTGCGTCACTATTTATCCCCATTCCAATTGGGGTGGACACAGATAGGGTGGAACTGAGTTAAGACTAAGATGCCTTTCATAAAGCCCCGCGCAGGTCTCGAACTCTGGTTAGTCATATCCCGAATAGAGTTCTTTAACCATTGTGATAAAAGGCCTTTTGGCCGAACCGGGAATCATGTTGTTATTGGTATCAAAAGACATGAATGATATTTATGAGAGAAAAAAAATCCCGTTTAAGGATTGTTTTAATTTCATAAATTCCTTATTTATAGTCTTTATTTTTTCCAAAATTATTCGACTTAATGCGAATACTAACGTATATCTTTTGTTGGTAGAAAAGGGAGTCCGTGACGTAAAACCGGATCTGGAACTAGAGCTGTTGTCATTACTAAATCACATTCTTGTTTTGAAGAAATTTTTTGTAATACTTTGGAGTTTTTCGCAGAGGTTTTACTGTATTTGAAGATGAATAATGGTTTTTGGTCAGGATGTTTTACTTTGAACGAAAAACGTTTTGCTGATGGAACAGATTCCATTATATGTACTGGTACTATTGCTTATTCATTGATAAATAGACTGCAATTGCAAGGTTGTTACATTGCAAGCATTTTTGCCTCTTAACTTTTTAAGTCATTAGAAATGTTCTGATTTATTTGCAAGTTTCTTCCCCTCCTTGCGGAACTCCACTTGAAAAGCAAAGTAATCCAATCCCCTTATTTTGTTTTTTTTTTATGTCAGCTACCCCCCAATTAAAGGGGGAAACAGCCATGGTAGATAGATAGATAGTTGTTGTTGTATTTCTGTTAAGTTTCTCAGCTTGGGACTCTTTTCTCAAGAAGTCGGGTTTCTCAGATTACCCAGAATATTTCACATCTCATAATTTCAAAATTTTATGTTTTAAGTTCTGAGTATTACAGATATTTTGTACGTATAACTGCTGGTAATTATTTTCATGATTCTCTGAATATAATTTAATTTTTGTTGTTTACTGGTTTCATTCTGGTCATCTTAAAAGTATGAAGTCTCGTGTTACTTGCTATTTCAATCATTTTTCCCTATCCTTTTCCGATTTTTGTTCTATATTATTATTATTATTACTATCTTTTTTTTTTAAATCGGCAATTCTCGTACATAGAGGTTAATATTTATTCAATTTTATTCACACACACACACACACACTCACTCACTCACTCACACACCCCCCCCTATATATATATATATATATATATATATATATATATATATATATATATATATATATATATATATATATAAAGTGAATATAAAATTTTGGTGGTCATTCTAAGCATGCACACTATTGCCATATTGATGATGATAGTGTATTTAAGGTCTAATTTGCTCCCATCAGCTATTTTCCTTCTCGTAGGCATTTATAGTAACGAATTCAGTGTAGGTTTCAATTTGTATTTGCTAAATTTGCTTATTGGTAAACTTATATTTTGATAAATGGTGCACATTAAGACAAAGTTCAGATGTTGATTCTGTATTCAGTTTCCTCCTACACACTCATCATCAGTAAATTGCAAATCCTAGTTCGATCCCAGTGTAGGGCGTTAGGAAATGCATTCAACCTTGATACCCCAACTTCGGTTGACCCTTATTCGATCCCAGTGTAGGGCATTAGGAAATGCATTCAACCTTGATACCCCAACTTCAGTTGACCCTTATTCGATCCCAGTGTAGGGCATTAGGAAATGCATTCAACCTTGATACCCCAGCTTCAGTTGACCCTTATTCGATCCCAGTGTAGGGCGTTAGGAAATGCATTCAACCTTGATACCCTAGCTTCAGTTGACCCTTATTCGATCCCAGTGTAGGGCGTTAGGAAATGCATTCAACCTTGATACCCCAGCTTCAGTTCTTGTGTCCATATCCTATTGAGGATTAATTGTGACAAATAAAACGTAAAAAAAAAAGAATGAAACCATGTCTATTACACACTTTTTTCTTTAAAAAGTAGGCATGTCTTCACATATTTTTTTGAAAACTTTAATGTGGTTGTCTCTTGGTAGTTTTAATGTCTTGATATGATCTGAGGACATATTTAATGCCCTTTTAGGTGCAGGTATTAGCAAGGAGCTTGATTCTTGTACTGTCTTGAGGTCCATGGTCTGTCACTAGTAATTGTGTATCCAGATATTACTGTATATATCTGGATAGTGCAGAGGTTGGAACGCTTGATACAGTAAGTGACAAACACTTATTCAAGCCCTGCGGGGGATGTTAGGAAGGGCATCCAACCCTGATATCCCCACTCCAACATGTGTCTACCCCCATTTGAATAGGGACTGCTAGTTACAAATATTGCAAACAACATATTAATGTATAGGGTTAAGTTTTTATATTACAGAATTATTAGTTGATATTACTAGCATATAAAAAGGGTGTTTAGTGTTGTGAACATTTTTAATACAAATGTTTTTCTGGTAAAAAAAATATATATATTTTGCAATACTGGGAGGTATTCAGTATTGTGAGAGGACTTATGAATCCAATATTTTTCAGGTAGAAGAAATTCCTCTCTATTTACAGCACAAGGAGGTGTTTAGAATTGTATGTGAACTTATTATAAAATCAAAATTTTTCAGGTAAAACAATTAGCTGGGAGGTGTATAGATGTAATTGAACATTTTCTAAAAACATTGTATTTCAGGTAAAAAAAAATTCTTCTCTTTGTGGCACTGGGAAGTGTTCACTTGTAATTGAGTTTTTTAAAAGACCAGTATATTTCAGGTAAGAAAAAAAAATCTTTTGCAGCATTGGGAGGTGTTTAGAGTTGTATGTAAAAAAAAAAAAAAAAAAAAATTCTCTCCTCTTGCAGCACTGGGAGGTATTTAGAGTTGTATGTAAAAAAAATAAAAATCTTTCCTTTTGCAGCACTGGGAGGTGTTTAGAGTTGTGAGTGAACTTTTCATCATGGTACCTGCTCTTTTGGGTCTTAAGGGTAATTTAGAAATGACTTTAGCCTCTAGGCTTTCAACACATGCCAATTTAGGACATCTTGACAAGAGAGAAGATTGCTTCTCTATGGTCATCGGAAACCTCGCACTCATTCAGGTAAATATTCCCATCACATCTGCATAGTATATTAGTATTGTAATTATTATTTTTTCTCATTATTTACTATTATAAATTGACTTATCCTTTAGTCTTAAAAAAATACAGTAGCTGTCAATCTACTTCTGAAAGAATATGAATTAAAATATCTATATCTAATTTTTAGAATAATGTAAATGTCTTCGTTATTGTGTTTGATTATATAAATTTCTGTAATTTAATGGAGTCTGCTCTGAGTTTATGGTCTTTACTTGATAATTTCAGGATACTTTTTCACAAATTTATTATATGCATTTCTGTAACTTAATTTTGTTGTAGTTATCTTGTGATCCTCCCTTGCTAATTTCAGATTACGTTTTCATATGTAAAAATTTTGTCTTACCCTTTTGCAGTGCCAAGCCATAGTTGTTGGCTTTCTGGCATCGGTGGCAGCTGTGGTCATGGGATGGATCCCCGAAGGCGCCTTTGATCTTATACATGCATTGCTTCTCTGTGCCTCTGCCCTCGTTACTGCGTCCTTTGCTTCGTTCATATTAGGTAAGTGAACGTCTGTGGATATCCATTAGTTTCAGTGTATGTATAGCAGGATATAAGATAAATAAATGAGCCAATTTGTCCTGCAGTTGTTCCCCATTCGAATGGGGGTTGCCACATAAATTGGAGCTGAGGAAGTAAAGCTGAATGCCCTTCCTAACACCTCGTAGTAGGATCAAACCTGCGTTAGATGCTTCCAGCTTGTGAACTCTACCAGCTCCAACCTGTGTCCACCCCAATGTCAATGGGGATAAATAGTGACACATAAAATGGGAAACAGCAACACACAATAAAAAACAATCCTTTGGCTTATTTAGCTCTGTTAATTATTAGACATATGTGGGCAGTATATTTACATCATTTTAATTTGTCAAACAAGAGAGCATATCTCAATGAAACCTTCAGGGCAGCGGGCACACCAAGGCAATTTAATTATTTCATATTCTACCAATACTTATCTCTTCTGTCATTTGTTTTGATGTGAGAAGAACTTTTAAAACTTAAACAGGGATCTATTTCCAGTTTCTTGCTCCCATTCCTATTTATTGCCTCTCACCCCACCATTGGCCACTAGGAAGGGCATCCGAGTCTTTATATCCAAGCTCCAACCTGTTCGTGTCCACTCCCATTCAAAAGGGTCTTAAAAGTGACATGAAATGGCTAAAAACTATAACGACAATGATATGCCATAAATACAACACATGATAAATGACAATATTTTACCAAGTACCAGGAAAGTAATAATAGATGCAGCAGCAAAAGTAATGTTGGTTCATCTATTGTATGGTGTTCCATACATTTCAGTACATAGCAAGAGTATTGATGTGTAAGCAAGATATAAAACTTAACTAGTGAGACCACTGTCTAGAGGAGTTGCTAGTTGACGTTGGGATCCACATTAGAGCTATAGAATGAATCTTGTGTTCTTATACAAGTTCTCATGCTTTACTCTTTATTTTTTATATTGTCCAACACTGGGACAGGCAAATTTAATAGCTCTCATTGGGCCTAGGCACTAAGAAAACATTAAGCAACAAGATACGAATACACCGGAATATTTGCTGTAGATATAGGCGTAGGAATGCCTTGCATTTTCTTTTTATTCCTTCTCCATTCTTTTTCACTGGGATTGATCAGTGCACTCAGTCCCAGTTCTCAATGTTTTTATTTTTTATTTCCAAATGCAAGGAACTAATTGTTTCTTTACTTCACAGGTGTCATTATGGTTGGGGTCATTCTTTTGTCCAGAAAATGTAGAATTAATCCTGATAACGTTGCTACACCAATTGCAGCATCACTGGGAGATCTAACTACGTTGGGCCTGTTAGCCTGGATTGCGTCCTTGTTATACGAGGCCAAAGGTAATTCAAACCATTTCCGTAATTATTGAATACATAGGTACTCTTAGCTACTCGACAATACTCGTGAAAAGTAATTTTAATCTCATTGGAAATATTTGCACACAGTTGGAGAACATTGCAGACAACTAATTCTTGCGCTGTGGAAAACTTCTCGGTAATAAATACTAACTGAAAATATATGTCCTATTTAACAATAGCAATATATCACTCAATGTATATAGGTCAAGTCATGTCATACATATACTTTGACCTTGTCTGAGCGTGCTTTGTATCTCCTCTGCCAAGTCATTCTATTGCTTGTACAGTACTAACAAAGTTGTTTTGGACAGCTATGTGCCTTGCAGATTATGTGTAATAAATTTATAGGGAAGGCAGAGTGCTTGTGTGTATGTGCATGCCCGCGTGCCTTTATGTTTGTGTGCGTGCTTGAAATGTGTGTGGAGCGGTAATAGTATTAAAGTTACCTTTTATAAGGTGGATAGGAGGGCAAAATTGTGAGAATTGCAGATGTTTCAAATGGGAGATAAAGTTTTCATAGTTGTAAAAGACTATTACTTGGTAATTAAAGCTTCTATATTGCCAGGTTGGAAAGAAAGTTAGTGGTTAACTGAAAAATTTTTATAAGGTCGAGTTGTGTTACTGTTTGCTAAATCTGTTTATAAAGGACATTATGAGAAGGATTGAGGTACTTTTTGCAAAGCGACCTGGAATGACCAGAAGATAAATTTCATGTAGTTTATTTACATCTTTGAAAGTGAGCAAATCTTTTGCAGAAAGTAGAAAATGGAGTAACTGACTTTGAAATTTGCTGAGGGAGCTTAATTTAATTCAACTTTTCCCAACAGGTAGGAATTATAAGTTATCATAACTGATTAGTAAGACTTTAAAGAATAGATTTATTTAGGTAACCCAGTAACAGTAAAACACCTTAATACTGAATTTATGACCCGTAGTGCAGGAACTTTAGACTGAATAATAATTGTTACTAATATGTTATCCTTCCTCTTTCTTTGTATAAAAAATTAAGCTGCTGGAGCTCCTTTATCAGAGATAATGCCACTGTGTGAGTTTAAATATTGGCTTCATCTGTTTTTCCATTTGTTTTTGTAATATCTCTATGGTAAAGCATTAGTTCACATTAACCTCTTCATCGGCAACAACAAATTATCTCGTGAAGAAGTTACCATCTAAAATTACGCTTTGAACAAGTATTCTCGTCCATTCTGGCTCTCTCTCTGAGCATTCCTAAGGCAGAGACGAGTATTTCATGTTAATTGTACCCACTAACAGCATCTCAACCTTTCCAGTAACAGGTGCTACATATTAAAAGTAACTTCTCTCGATTTTCCTCACTAAATTTACTTCATTCTTCTGGATTTCCTAAATTTATTGGGAAAAAATTCACGAGTAGAGAAGTTAATGGGCCCTTTTGCATAAAAAGGACATTTATCTGGACATATTGTAAACTTGATTTGCTGTTATGGAATATTTGTACCTGTATATATATAACACAGTTTAGCTAGGAAAAAAATTTGGGACAAATCACATTTTGAAAGATGAATAAACTGAACAGAGGGATGTTATTGGATATTTACTGTATTTTGCTGTTCTCCTTTCAGCATCCGACCAATGGCTCTCCCCTTTAGTGGTAGTGGGTTATCTCCTCTCTCTTCCTCTGTGGATATGGCTGGCATCACGAAACAAACACACAAAGGAAGTTCTTTATTCTGGCTGGACCCCTGTCATCTCTGCCATGATGATATCAAGGTATCTTCTATCTGTATACATGAGTCAATTTCATCTTATAAGTGAAGTGGCTGAGTTAAGACAAAATACTCTGACTCTTTGGGAAGAGAAAATACAGAGGAGTGGATGTCCCCATGTGGTCGACTCTTGCGACACGCAGGAGAACACAGAGCCCCCCTCCCTCAGGGGGGTCTAAACCATATGCAAATTATTTGAATAGCAACTGTTCTTTAGGTGAATACTCCAGTACTGCTTAAATAATTATTCTACTGGTATATTGGGGTTATATTTTTACAATTGTAAAGTTTCTCAGTACAAGAAGTCAGATTTTATTCTGCTAGTGTATTGGGGATTATATTTCAAAAAAATTGAAGCTTTACAGTGAAAAAAAAAATACGTAGGCCTTTCTTACTTTTTTTTTATTAGTGGGACTTATTTGAAGCTTTAAAAATAAGAGATGAATATATTAGAAAAATCTTATCCATGCAGTAACTTTTATCATCGTTAACATAGTAGTGTCAAAAATAAATTGGAAATTAAATAATACCCTTAGATGTATATTATATAAGTAGCCTCTATTACTGTTTCATATATATGTATGAAGTTTCAAAAGTAAATTGAAAATGTGTATGAGCATATTTGTGTTACGTACTAAACTTTTAACTTTACAGTCTTGGTGGTCTCATTTTGGACTATGCAGTGTCTAGTTACAAAGGGATTGCAGTGTATCAGCCAGTCATTAATGGCGTAGGTGGCAATCTGGTGGCAGTTCAGGCATCTCGTATCTCTACTGCTCTTCACGCTGCGGCACCTCTAGGAAAACTGCCCAAGTTTGTTGAAAGTTTGTGTATAAATCCATGCTCTGCATTCTGTGCAAGAGGTGAGTAACCATTTAAAATTTGTTTATTTTATTTATAGGCGCTTTGTAGTGACCACCGTGGTCGAGTGGTAACTCTCGAGACTTTGATTACTCAGGTCATAGGTTTTGCGGCCTGCCATGGTCTGAGATAAGAAAGGGCAGTCACTCTGGGTAACGATGTACTTGCCAAAACCAGTCCCTCACAAGAATGCACCATCCTAGCCCTTAGTAGAAAAGGGAGTCTGACGTAAAACCGACTACATCGCATCTGTAGACACCATGTCATGCTGAAGGTAGTTGTTGTTTGTCATTTTATGTCTCTATTAATCCCCATATAGGGGTGGAAACAGATAGGTTGGAGCTGGAGAATTTGGGTAGATGTTCTCAAATTTCCTTGGTGGACTTTATCGCGCGTCTGTCACTTCCCAAGTCGAATGCTCTAACCACTGCACTACTGCGGTCCCCTCACGCTGAAGCTAGTAATAAATACAACTAAAGCATAGGGACATCAGTGTTTCATTGTATCCTACACAGTTATGCCTATCCAAAACCTATTTCTCGGAAAACAAAAGGAGAGTGGGATAGCCAACCTATGCTCCCCAAACACTATAGTCACTCCCAATGACATAATTGGGGAATTCTTCCCCCCATCACCAGGGTGTGTGGTGGTGGTGTTTTTTTTTTTTATTATAAAAATAACGTTTTGACTATGAGAGGGAATCCACTATATTAATGTCTTACAGTGAATCCAATGAGCTTAAACTTTCTTAATAGTTTTAGTAACTATTTTCCCTTTTTCCTGTGACAGTTGGACACCCCCGCACAGCTAGAGTGTTGCTTCTGTTGGTGGTGCCTGGACATTTAGTCTTCATGTACACTATTTCATACTTGAAGGCTGGCCACACATCTCTCACTCCAATCTTCGTTGTTACTTACTTGTTAGCTGCATTCCTTCAGGTAAGAGACTTCTAAAGGCATCAAGATTTATACACAATCTCTCACTTAAAACTAACTCGAGAAAATAAATGTGAATATCAATGACAAAAAATTAGATTGAACTGCTTTATAAAATGTGTTAACGACAGTATACTACTCAGAATTACTCTGACATGTGTTAATTATAGTTAACTATATATTGCTACTCTGTGATATGTGTTGCTGACAGTAAACTAGATGAGCTACTCGACAAAATGTAGTAGTTACTAAAATACAAATTTTTCTCCTTAAACAGGTGGGCATCCTTCTGTACTTAGCTCATATCATGGTGCATTGGATGTGGAAAGCTTCCATTGACCCAGATAATTCTGCCATTCCATACCTGACTGCATTAGGTGACCTTTTGGGTACAGGTCTCCTAGCTATTGCGTTCCATTTACTATACGTCGTGGGCGATAGAGATGCCGACGTAGGAGATTAATAATTAGTGGCAGTGAGATTAAAAAAAAATTATTTTTCTGTAGTAAAAAGTCACTAGTAATATATGTTGTAGATTTAACAAGACCTATTTTTAAAGTTTTGCAGATCGTTGTGCGAATTATATATAGCAAGTGTCAAAACTTGACTGTGTTGAGGGAACGGTTATTCAGAATATGAGTAATACAGTATATAATAAATGGGTGCTAGTATTTTTTTTTATATGGAAATGGCTACAAGACTGAGGTATGTGCAAAATGTATTGACCAATATGCCTCTGCGAAATGATGTATATTGCAGTTTGATGATAATTTTGTATTTGATATAGTATTCTCAACATTGGAAATAACCACAATTTTAGTAATTTGTAGTTCCTAATTAAATGTATTACTAATTTTTCTAACCTGCACAAAAGCAGCGAGTATGTAAGTTTTATTAACTGGTAGTCATTATTCATAAATCTATGTTTATTTGTTTTTCTTAAATGTCTTTTTTTATACCTTTATCAACTCAGTGGATCTGATTAAAAATTTTGAAGATCTCTGTGTCACGCAGTTTACAATATATATCGTACATAAATTATAATATTTATATATCTTCTCAGTTGAACTTGGACAATGAGTAACACAACAGTAGCATACGGTTTTGTAAATTATTTATATAACATTGCTAGCAGTGCTTGAAGTTAGCGTAAAAGTACATGAGATGAAAAATACATTTAAGGACTAGTAACAGTATTGAAACTGATAAAAAATATTTGTGATACTTTTTCTTTCGTTCCTTTGTATAGTAGAGATGCTATAATGATAGCAGTTTTTGACATTAAAAAAATATACTACTAGCCATCTCATCATTAAAAAACTATTTTGTTATGCTAAAGGACTTTGTACAGGTTCTAAATTTTGTCATCTTCCATTAGATTATACAAGTATCTAAGACCCGGTGTTAGTAAAATGAATCACTAGAATTGTACTTATGATGTAGGAGAATTTGTCCATGAAAATTCCAGTTTTTGCAAAAAAAAACACGTATAGAATGTGATTTAAGGAATGCCTGTGATACTGTACTCTTTTTAAGGTTTCAGGATGTGTTCACGATTATTTTGTAAAATTTTACAACAGTCTTAAACAGTAACTAAATGGTTAATGCTGCAGTCTTGTGAGTACATGTAGGTCAAGTGACTTGAGTTTTGTGCGGGTAGTGTCGCCAAAGATTCTGCCCAGATGTTGTAAACCTGCAAAATCACTAAACTCAAAGGAAAATTTGCAAGCACCCTTGCCAAAGTCAAAAACATTCTATATATCTAGCAATAAAGTAGGTAATTTTTCTGAATTTCGATATCTAGAATTGGATTTAACTAAGAGGCAATGAAACTCATATTATCTTGACCTATATACGCTCGCAAAAAAAACGGCTTAAGTTTGAAGCGTATTTTAATCTAGAAGTGATGAGCATTTATGAAGCCATTAGGCATTTTGACATAAAATTAATTTATCTGCCAATTCTTTGTTATTCTGTTTGTGCGAATTAATAATCAAAAACTATTTTCATGTTAGGAAAATTTTACCTTTTTTAGCAACATGCTTGTGTCCACCCCAGTCTGAATGAAGACTTCATTGGGACATGAATCGGTGCATATGATAGATATACAGTATAAATTAAAGTGGATTTACGACCTATTAGCTATAACCTTGTGCCTACAATCGCATCTTTAGTAAATGAACTCGTGGAATGGGAAAAAAAAAAAGCAAATTTTGTTTTACAGAAATGCGAAGTATAAAAATTATATATTTTACTACAAGTGGTTAAAATATTAATATAGATTACTAAGGTACTTAAAGACATTTTAATAATCTAATAATGTGCTACTAACCTAAATTAGCTAACCATTAAAATTTCAATTTATACTTTTTAAAAAGAGCCATATGTATTTACACCTTTACCATCAGAGAAACCCATTCAAGACCACAAAATCATGCCCTTTGTTTGGTAGTAGATGGCATAGGAAGACTGAATTTCCTAAGACAATAATACTTTCTTTCCTTACAAAGAATTCTATTTTTTAATCATTAATATTTGCTTTATTTAAGATGTCCAAAGCATAATTTTAGAATTAAAGAAACTTCTATACCTCTGTGTCACTTCTGATGTATCTAGGAAATGTGCAAGTGCCTTATTAAGAGTATGTACCTCCTCTAGTTTCTAGAAACTATTACTAGTAATTATCTGGTAGTTAAATATTGGAGGTCACTGCAAAATGGAGATAAAAGAAATCATAGGTTATGTACTACAGTTGGTCACTCTGAACTGGAGATCTCATTGTTAGTACTGTAAATTGCCATGGAAATAAAAAAAAATTATATGCTTAATGGTTTTATTATGACCTCTATCTCTCTATACACATAAGCTATAAAGAGGGTGTGGCCAAGACAAAGCAAGAAAACTGGAGTCTTTGGAGGAAGAAAATTCAAGAGGAAATTCCAAGTCCCCTCGCTCCACCCCAATTAGTCAAATCGTAAATATGAATAAGGAAGTGAAGAGAAGCTGCTGCCACCCTTGACAGAAAGCTGTCTTTGCTATTGCTGTTAAAAGTGTCTTGCAAGTTGTAAATCAGATGACTTGTTCCCCCAGGAATACATGTGGATTGTATTAAACAATAAGAGAGAAAGTCGAAGATTGGAAATGATGATCAACTTATGACTTAATTCGTTATTTTACGGTTAATTGCCCTTCCTGACAAAATAGTGGCGTCATTTATTAATATAAAGTTATATTATTTTCTAATCGAAACTGACTACATACAATTATCACCCTTACTTAAGCACTATATAGCTCAGTTTTATTTACGAATGTATCCTTCACAACCCCAGAGTGCATTAGCATTTAATCCCTTATTATTCTCCAGAGGTAATACCTCAAGCCAAATATTGAACGATGGTAGAGAACTTCAGGAAGGCCGAAATAGTCTGCATGAGTGGTCAGAAGAGTGGCTAATGATATTCAATACTTCAAGTAAGGTAATGAGATTGGGTATAAGTACAAGAAGGCCCAAGCTTGACTATTCGGTGGCAGGAACAGAACTTCACCAAACTGGGAATGAGAGAGATCTAGGAACATATTGAGAGATTTGTCTCCTGAAATGCATGTAAATGGTATAGTAAGGGCAACATATGCTCTCTTAGCAAATGTAAGGGCTGCCTTCAGACACCTGGGCAAGGAAATGTTCAGAAATATTTATGTAACTTATGTCAGGCCAAAGCTATAATATGCAGCTAACTTTTGGAATCCACACTTGAATAAGCACATAAATAAGCTGGAAAAAAGTTCAAAGACATGCCACGAAACTGGTGCCAGAAATACGTAATCTTAGTTATGAGGAGAAACAGGGAATAAGCCTTACCATCACTCGAAGCTAGAAGATTGAGGGGGATATGGTGACAGTCTTTAAACTCCTTTATGGTTATAATAGAGTAGATAGAGATCGATATTTTGATAAGACTGGCACTAGAACTACAGTTCATAGTTTGAAACTTCGAAAGAAAACTTCTCCGCAGAATGTAAGGAAGTACTTTTATAGTGTAAGAGAAGTTGATAATTGGAAATGGCTAAGTGAGGAGGTGGTTAATGTTAACTCAATCCATAGTTTTAAGGACAAATATGATAAGTATCACTAAGTACAAAATGGAACCGACCAGTACCAACATGAGGCTCTTTCCCGTAAGCACAATTAGGTAATTACATTACAACGTCCCGTTTTCTTCTTCCTTACTTTCTGTGCATCAAAGAAAACTATTTTATTTTGATGGTTAACATTATCTTATTCCATTATTTTGACACTAGATTGCATTGCAGAATATAACTATAAAAATTATAATAATAATAACTGGGACCAGACTTTCGTCACCTGCGACCAACTGCATATTACGGACCTCAACTTTATCCAAATGAAGAATACAAACCGTTTTTTACAAGTATATTTCAGCCATAAAGTTAAATATAAACTACATATGGGATTTATAAACAGAATAGGTTAGGTTAGGTTAGGTTTGGTTAGAATATGAGCTTGGACTTAATCAACAGTGACCAACTGAACAATTCGGACCTCAACTTTATCCCCAACAAATATTTCAAGTCCCAATTCTTCATGATAATTTATTATTAAAAAAAAAATGCACCGGCATTAGGGAATGGGGGTGAACACGCAACCAAAATAATGGGGGAATAATCCCTTATTTTGATCATTATTTCCCCATGATACCGAATAAATTTTAAAATACATGGTAGCGTCCGCGATTGAGGCGTCAGGTCGAGGGTTTGCGCCCCGTCACGGTCTGAGGTTAAGGGCATGCACTCAGGGTAAGGATTACATCTGCCAAAACAAGTCCTTCGCAAGAAGGCAACCGTCCTAGCCCTTGGTTGAAAAGGGAGTCCGTGACGTAAAAGACGCTTTTAATGGTATTTTCTAAAGAATATAAATATATAACTATAATCACTGATAAATGAATAATTTTCGATTTTTTTTCATATGACGTAAAACCGGAACAAACCGGATTCATTAGAGGAAGATCTCATTTCTACAATGACTTAGCAAATATTGACTAAATAATTAATGGTAAAAAAAAACTTACAAAATAAAAATACAGGCGGGCCTCAATATATATATATATATATATATATATATATATATATATATATATATATATATATATATATATATATATATAATTTCTCACTTATTGAAAGGAAAATTAATGGACAAAAAATCCTCAGAAAATAACGTAAAAATGCTCTGTGTCTTTGATTATAATACATCTTAACCTATCTATCTATCTATCTATCTATCTATCTATATATATATATATATATATATATATATATATATATATATATATATATATATATATATATATATATATATATATTATATATATATATATATATATATATATATATATATATATATATATATTACTGCATTATGTCATTATAAGGAGCTCATGCAGAATTGGGACCTGAAATTATTATAGGTCCTAATTCTTTAGCTGGGGTAAAGTTGAGGTCCGTAATATTTAGTTGGTAGCTGTTGATAAAGTCCTAGCTCAAATTCTAGCCTAACCAATTCTAAAATTTACCATAATACTTGCAGACTGAATTTGAATTTGGATAGTAGGTGTATGACTCTACTTGCAAATATATATATTTATATATATATATATATATATATATATATATATATATATATATATATATATATATATATATAGATAGATAGATAGATAGATAGATGATATTATTATTATTATCATGAAGTCTCCAGAAACGTACGTACGCAAAAACATAATTGTACACACTTTCATTTCTTTCTCTTTTCTCTTTCGTATACTTTCACATACGTACAAGAATGCATTCATGCATGCATAATCCATGCATATATATATATATATATATATATATATATATATATATATATATATATATATATATATATATATATATATATATATATATATATATATATATATATATATATATATATATATATATATAAGAAGCTGGAAGGGGAAAAGAGTGAACTAGAAACCAGAATTTCCAAAAAAGAAGATAACAACAAACAGCTGAATGACAACCTAAATAAATTAAATGTTAGTTCACTGCTCTCTTCTGAGAGAGACGAGATTGCAGCTTGGAATGTCCAGATTAAGGAAAACATTGAACAGTTTACAAAAGTTTCAGGAGCTGAATACGGAACATGATGCCATGAAAACTTCCTTTGCTGATGCACTAGAGGGGAATGTGGCAGTAAAAGAGGCTGTGAATGTGGTGGCACTGGAAAACATACAAACAGTTGACTATAAAGAGACAGTAATCGAAAAAATGAAAGACGTTATGATGGAAAGGGCAAATCCACTGATTAAACAGGTACTTGATAAAGAGAAGACAGTGGTGATCTCAGGCATAAGCAAATCCCATGAGCCAACATGGCAGGGGAGACTTGATGAAAATAAAGCTAAGGTTGTAGACCTGATAAGAAAACTTGGAGTAATTTGTGGTCCTGAGGATATTGTAAACATTCACCAACTAGGTAAATATTCGAGGGAGGGAAAACAGCGACCAACAAAAGTAACCTTTGAGAGAGGAGAAACATGTAGAGAAATAATGATGAGGAAAAAGTCTAAAAGACCTTCAAGAATTCAAAGAAGTGTTTATTAGACGATACAGAACACAGGAAGAGATAGAAAGGATAAAAAACTTGTTGCAAGAGGCAAGAAGGTTAAATGAGGAAAGAAATGAAGAAGAGAAGAAAAATTTTCAATTCAGAATTCTTCCAGACAAAGGGGAGATAAAGAAGCTAATGACAGAAGATCAGGGGATGGGGCCTCATTAAGATTGTTATAAACAAATGCTGATGGATTAGCTGGTAAGGCAGTAGAATTAAAAGATACGATTCACAACAGTAAGGCAGATATAGTAGCAATTACAGAGACTAAGTTGAGTGAGGACATAAACAGTGTTACACTTTTTCCTAAGGGCTTCAGAATATTAAGGGTTGAAAGATCTGAGAGGACTGGTGGAGGGATAACACTGCTCATAAGTGAAAGGATTCAGGTTGAAGAAATAAACGTGGCTATAGAAAGTGACTTCAAGGAATTTCTTGCTGCTCGCATAAATACTGGGTCAGAGAATATTATAATAAATGTTGTATATAACCCACCAAGGATCCAACATAGGCTAGAAGGTTATGAGTAAAGTCATATAGGTACTATTGAAGTAAAAAACTCAGTTGTTAACAAGGCACGGGAGAGAAAATGTAGGATTTTGATTATGGGAGATTTTAATCATAAAGAGATTGATTGGATAAATTTTGACCCACACAGTGGTGAGGACTCATTCGGGGCAAGATTCCTAGATTGCGTACAAGGGAATATCCTACACCAACATGTAATGGAACCAACGAGGGCCAGGGGTGGGAATGAGCCATCACTACTTGATCTAGTATTCACAGATAACGTGTTGGATCTTGAAAAAATTGAGTATGAACCACCAATTGGAAAGAGTGACCACTGTGCGTTGTTGATGGAGTATATCATTGAAGATATTCTTCCTGAGAGTAGAGGCACTGAGGACATGAGGAGGAACTATCCGAAAGGAGATTACATCATTATGAATGAGCTTTTTGCAGTTATTGACTGGAGGACCTTATTTTACAACAAATCTGTAAAAGAAATGTACGACATCTTTTGTGAGAAATATGGGAAGATAGCAGATTGCTGCATACCTGCCACCAAAGTAGGTGTAATTCATGCAACAGAGAAATGGTTCGACAATGAGTGTAAAAGAGCTAGGAGTGGAGAGACAAATGCTGGAAAAGGTATAGGAGGAGAAAAAACATAAATGCCTGGCAAACCTACAAAAGAGCAAGAAATTATTACCTAAGTAAAAGAAGAGAGGCAGAGAGAGACTATGAAAGGGACATCACCAGAAAGTCTAAAGAAAAACCCAAATTTTCCACAGCTTTATCAGAGGAAAACTGAAGGCAAAAAACAGGTTTTAAGGCTTAAGAGAGCGGATGGAAGAATCACTGAGACGGATGAAGAGATCTGCAAAGAAATGAACAAGGAGATTCAGTCAGTATTTACAGTAGAAAATACCCCATAACCTCAGATTGCAGAAATAGAAGCTCATGGGCCGGTATTAGAGAAAATCAACTTTTCAGCCACAGAGGTATGCAAAGCGCTAATGGAGTTAGATGTCCATAAAGCTACAGGTCCTGATGATATATCCCCTCATGTACTTAAAAAATGCGCAAACTCAATATCAGTGGCACAAAGTATCATATTTAAAAAGTCACTGGAGGCAGGGGAGATTCCAAGATGCTGGAAACAAGCAAACGTGATATCCATCTTAAAAAAAGGGAAGGAGGGATACGGTTCTAAACTATAGACCAGTTTCCTTGACCAGCATAGTTTGCAAAGTTATGGAGAAACTACTAAGGAAACATATCTCTCTTCACTAGGAATCCTTCAACTTTTTGTCAGTGAGACAAGATGGCTTCAGAGAAGGTAGATCAACAGCAACAAACTTATTAGAATTTTATGATGAGGTAAGCCGAACCTTACAGGAAAGAAAGGGCTGGGCAGATTGCATATTCCTAGACTTCCAGAAAGCATTTGACACTGTTCCACATGGGAGACTTATTTAGAAGCTGCAAACAATGGCTAGAGTAGGAGGAAATGTCTTGGAATGGATAAAAACTTACTTAGAAGGAAGGGAATAGAGGGTTAGAGTAAGACACTCAGTGTCTGAATGGAGAAGAGTTAGTAGTGGAGTTCCACAGGGTTCAGTTTTAGGGCCACTTTTGTTCCTTGTATATGTAAATGACCTACCAGTCAGTAAATTCATTCAAGAATATGTTTGCAGATGATGCAAAGATTGTGAAGAAATTAAGAAATGAGAACAATGGTAGAAAACTTCAGGAAGATCTAAATAGTCTCCATGAGTGGTTAGAAAAGTGGCTAATGAAATTCAGTACTTCAAAATGTAAGGTAATGAGAATGGGTACAAGTGCAAGAAGGCCCAAGCTTGACTACTCGGTGGCTGGAGTACAACTTCAAGAGACAGAAAATGAGAGAGATCTAGGAGTAACCCAACTGGCAGATTTGTTTCCAGAAATACATATAAATGGCATAGTAAGGGCAGCATATTCCTTCTTATCAAATGTAAGGGTAGCCTTCAGGCACATGGACAAGGAAATGTTCAGAAATATTTATGTAACCTATGTGAGGCCAAAACTTGAATATGCAGCCCCCTTTTGGAATCCACACTTGAAAAAGCACATAGCTAAGCTTGAAAAAGTTCAGAGACATGCCACGAAACTGGTGCCATAAATACACAATCTCAGTTAAGATGAGAGGCTGAGGGAATTAGACTTACCATCACTCGAAGCTAGAAGAGTGAGGGGGGATATGGTGACAGTCTTTAAATTCCTTCATGGTTATAATAGAGTGGACAGGGATCGATATTTTGATATGGCTGGCTCTAGAAGTAGAGGTCATAGTTTGAAGCTTCGTAAGAAAACTTCATTGCAGGATGTTAAGAAGTACTTTTTTAGTGTAAGAGTAGTTGATAATTGGAATTCGCTAAGCTATGCTAACTCAATCCATAGTTTTAAGGGCTGGTATGATAAGTACCACTAAGTACAAAATGGAAGCTATCAGGAGACGGGAAGATACGACTTTTGGGCTCTTTCCCGTAAGCACAATTAGGTAATCACACAATCGGTATCTCAAATTTTTCCTAAGTTTTTTTTCTGAGTGACCAAGACTTAAGTATAAAACAAACAAAATTTCCCTAAATAAGAGTTTCTGCAGAGTATTGCGAGTAAAATTAATATATTTGTAGTTAACGAGCATGGGGTTCTTTCCCGTAAGCACAATTAGGTGACTACAAGCAGAGAATACCAAGATGGTACTGAAGGTGATCGACTCGCGATCAAGCCCACCGCTGGGCGCTACGAAAGGCATCCATATTTAATTCCCAAACTACAAGGTGGCTGTATCCACCCCCATTCGAATAGGGATTATCAGTGACACAACTCTGCATATAAACCAGGGATTCAATAATCATTAAAGATTCTGTCCTACGACAAGCAGAGACTACCAGGACAGAATCACAGTATTTCTACCCCACAATCAGGGACAGAGAAATTATTATAGATCAATAAAATGTAAATCTACCCCATTGAGAAAATGATAGGCAAGGCAATTACAATCTCAGGATATAAAGTCTCTAAGCAGGTTACTTTATTTGATTTCATTTTACATACAAATAACAACTTGTACTATTTACTAGTGCTTATCTGACACACTCTACTTACTTCTACTGTACATATAAGGCACAAATTTACACCGTAACATCTTAACAATACCCAGGACTACATCAGATCTACTGAAACAAAGAGCAAACCCACTACACAGATAACACAATAAGAAATTTACATGCAGTTTTTAAAAGAAAAAAAAAGAAACAAATCTGCTTTAAATACTGTTGGATAGTTTTTGTTGTTGTTGCTTGGCAGAACAGCCCCGAGTCTATAAGAAAGGTCAGAAAACAGTTCACAAGGAATATAATATATATTCTTGTGCAATAAGAAATTCTTATTGTGCAAAATCATAAGAATTACTTTGTCCCATTAATAATCTTAAAAATGAAATATTTACTAACCCACAACGTTTTCTTATATACATATACAATGGCCGCAAACCCATGAAAGGGGGTGGCCCATTCAAAGCATACATTCACCAGATGCTAATATAACTCGATCACTCATCTTACCTCCCTGTGCTGTGCCGATCAATGATAAAAAGATTACAGAAAAGATAACCAATAATTTAATATAATTAGGAGGTAAACACCCATAAGTAGGTGAAAGCTAGTAATAACCCTCTGAACTACGAACGAGTTATGAATTAACACCAATGAACAAATAACTACTGGCTAATCGAGAAGTAAACAATATATATATATCTATCTATCTATCTATCTATCTATCTATCTATATATATATATATATATATATATATATATATATATATATATATATATATATATATATATAATATATATATATAATATATATATAATATATATATATAATATATATATATATATATATATATATATATATATATATATATATATATATATATATATATATATATATATATATATATATATATATATATATATATATATATATATATATATATATATATATATATATATATATATATATATATAATATATATATATATATATATATATATATATATATATATATATATATATATATATATATGAAACAATTTTGACCCCTAGTCGGGATTCGTACCCAGAACAAATATGAAAATCGGTGAATGTGCTCAAGGCATTAATATCCCATTTCAGCAAATTCATGGCAAGTTTTTCCTTTTCTTCTACAGTATATTGACATAGTTCTCTGTAAACTTACGAGTTTCAAAGAAAGAATAATAATGTAGAATAATTACAACAGAAGTAATAAAATTTAATTAAAAATATCCTAGACATTATCAGGTTTTATATGGACTCCTAAAGTGACGTAAAGCACCAAACCTAACAACATATGAGGTTACTTAACTTTACACAGAGTTACGGGGTTTACTTGTTATTACAAGATCTGTCCTTCTTATTTGAATTTTTATCTACGTTGCTCTCGGCACCATTACCTGGCTTAGCAGAGTCCTGTTTCTCTCTCCTTTTTGTCTGTCCTAGCGTTGGATTTTTTACGTAATTCAGAAGTACTGGAGACGGAGGCTCCGTGAGGCTGGCTATCCCCACAGAATTCCTGTTATTCATAAACGTTACTTTCCGGTCGTTCACTAACTCGGGAGATTCCTGAAAGAGAGGTACAATAATATACCGTTTTTGTACCTTTTTGTCACAAGTAGTCCCCATGTAAATGGGGGTGTACATAGACATGTTGGAGCTGGGGAATTATGGATGGAAGCCTTTCTTAAAGTCCAGCAGTGGGTTTGAAACCACATTAGTTGCTTCTGACTCGCACGCTCTACTAATAGCTTCCGCATCCCCCAAAGAGAAGTGGATTATCAATTAAACATATACTGTACAGTATTTCAGGTACATTTTTACATCTTATGGTCCCCTTGAGGGGAAGGGGCAAGAATATCTCCTCCATGTTCTAATAGTCGATTAAATGGGACAGAGCAAGGAAGTTGAGAATCCCCTCCTCTGAATTTTTCTCCCAAAGATAGTCAAGTTTTCTGCATTTGCTTAGATGCTCCCCCTTATAAAGGGAGGTTATGATTTTTGTATATACGAAGGGTCCTCGACTTACGTCAGAGTTCTGTTCCTGAAATGCGATGTAACCTGAATTTCAGAGTAAGTCGGAACACACTAAATAAGCACCTATGCTAATGCAGTAGTAGAGCTTCTCCCTTTACCATGCATTTCATTATCTCTACTTTCACCTCCTTGAGGATGGCATTCCTTTTCTTCAAAGCAAAGCCATCAAAAGAATCTGCTTTACATTTGGGAGACATTATACAGGCCAAAAATTATAAAGAATAAAGAAAAATAATTTATGGGAGATGTGTTATAACCACGAAACATCGTAACTCGAGGACAGTATAAATTGAGAACACCCTATAGATATATATCTCAAGGTATCTTATTCATTACATAATGCTATGGTGGCATCCCACACAAGCCACATGGAAGGTCCTGTAACTAGACCAATGTCTGTGTTGATTATATGATATTTGGGCTTTGATAAGAAAAAAAAAATCAATCTTGCAACCTTTATATATATTATTATTAAAAAAAATTATCCACTGCAGTGTGGATGAAAAAATGTAATTCTAATACTTCCTTCAGCCCTAATTTCCCAACTCTAACCGGTGTGTGTTCACCCCCAATATAATGGGGATTAATAGTGATAAAAAAAAATGGAAACATTTTCCCTGCATGTCGTAGGAGGGGGGGAATAAGAGTGATATTCCTGGTGACCTGAAAAAAAAATATTCCACTTCTGTGATCCTCCTGTGCCTTAAGGAGGAAAAGGATACCCCTGCCGGAGGAAGAAAAAATTCAACTATTGAATTCCACCTGTAACTCGTGTGGGGGAAGAAAGGATATTACTGCTGGTGAGAGAGAAAAATATTCCACTCTTGCAACCCCCTTGTGCCGCTCGTGGGGGCTAACAGTGAAATCAATTATGGTAGTAGAGGAAAAAAGTGCTGCTTTCGATTGATCTGCTCTGTGTAAGAATCAACTAAGAATGATAGGGAGGAAAAGGGTTGCCAATTCCACCATTACTAAAATTGTCTTGCTGCATAACATCTGATAGAAGGGTGAGGCTGGTAGGTCCAGTGAGACCCTGATGCCTCCCTTTTTCTTCTGGTGTTGTTGTGACTTGTTGGTAATGGTGTAATATGGGATGTTTGCTGTTTTTTGTCACTAGTAATCCCCATTTTAATGGGGATGGGCACAGACAAATGGACTTGAACAATGAAATAAGGTTTCATGTAGGGAAAAAACTTACTTGTGTTGATTCCATTATTATATCATCTTCATGATGCTTCTTTTGAGATAATTCAAGGAAGAAAGCGCGTCGAGCAGCAACGTAGTGGGAGCAACTGATTTTGAGATACAATACCTGAAAAAAATGATTCTGAGATACAATACCTGAAGATACAATACTTTAATAAAAATAATTCAGAGATATAATACCTCAGAGAAATTGACGCTTTTACTGATTGGGAGCAATATAAGAGGTGTTGCAATTATCTTCTAAAGAGTTGGTACCATTTGTAAATCAAATATTGCTGATAAAAGGTATATAGTGATGGGTATAAACATTTACAATATTAGTCCTAGTAACTATATAAATGTTGTTAATAACGATGAAATTTCTACAATAAAACCCAAAACACCATATATTACTTCTCGTTGTAAATAAAACAAAAGAACAAAGGTCAAAAACTAAGTATATCATTCACAAAATTACGACCTAAAAAATATTTCTGCTGGCATGAGAAAAAGAATTATGCACAAGTATAATCAGATCCAAACATACCTCGATCACTCTTAGAACCTTGGGGAAAACTAACTGCCACAATTCCACCTCCACCCTGCTTATCCACAGGATAAGTGGTTAAGGATCTGCTACCTGAGGCACGACAGCCGCAATTGTGGTTAATATCAAGCAAAGCAAATAGAATTTACACTACCGTTGATTAAACCATCTGAATTAAAACTTAACTGCTGTTTTAACCATATGCATTGTATTACATGTCATAATTTGTCCATTTTGAATTGGGGTGGACACAGACAGTCTAGAGCTATAAGTAAAATTAAAGTTGGTTGCCCTTCCTAATGCCCTATGGTGGGATCAAACCCAGTTAGATGCTCCCCAATTTGCGCACTCTACCACTCATCTATCAAATCCCCCTTAACTGCTGCTAAAACTAACGACTGTGAATTGATTAATGAATTCTTTTTAAACTAGATGCGATAATCACTAAAGTAGGATTGGTTGACAAATATGTGACAATGGATCCATTATAGATGAACCATAGACATTAAAGCTTTGCTGCGTTATAACAATATATCTGACCTCTGATATCGCTCTGACAGAGTAGTCTGGTACAAACGAAGAACTGGTCGAGTCTAGGGACTGAATGCTTCTGATACTACCCTTCCTATGATGAACTGACACGAGGGGAGATTCACCTGTAAAATAAATTTTGGGGTTAGTACAGATCTGTATATTTAGTTCTAAAATGCCGAAATATTCAGTAATAATTATGAAATTCATACGTCAATAAGGGCATCCATCCTCTATTCCCAAATTCCAACCTGTCTGTATCTATAATGATAGGAAGAGTCGACATCGACAGATCAAGCAGCGATGTTGCTAAGAATGCTTGGTTGCCACAAGACAGATCCCCATGGTAACTCTTCTGACACCAACTTATGAAATTTATAAGTAATATTCATTAACACATTATGAAACAAATGCGTTCCCTTGTATATAAAAAAAATTAAAATTTATAATTTTTCTTCAACATTATGCTATATCCCAATGAAGTTAACAGTGCCAAAGATGAACATGAGAAGGGAAGCAGTTGGGTTTAATTATACCCATCATCTTATTATTCCTTCTATCAGCTGCATTACATATACAATGGCTCAAATCCCCTTTGCAAGGGGGTGGGAGTCAAAGCACACACGTTCACCACAAACAAATGTACCTTGATCACACCTCTTAGCTCCTTGGGGATAAAGGGCTGCCACAATCCCCCCACCTTGGGGATAAAGGCTTGCCACAATCCCTCCCAGCACACTGCTTAGATTATCCACAGGGTAATGCTGCTTTATGGTATGAAAAAAAATCAGGGAAAAGAAGACTCTTCTTGTGGAGAAATAAAACACATGGTATCTATCAAAAAAGGTTGGAATACTCCATCAATGATGCCTGTCCAGAATGTAAAACATCACCTCATTAAATCAAATGCATGATGAATGACTGCACAACATACAAGGACATATGCCGGACCTGGTGAGGAAGCGTCTTTTTCTTATGTCCAACCTCCACAGCTGCAACTCAAAAGAGGAACAGCAAAAGAGGGAATACAACCACAACCAAGCCCTACCTCTAACAGGATATGAGAATCTGGGAGAGGTTCCAGCCACCAGGATGATTACCTCATCTTTCAATACAATAAACACAATAACATTTTTTCTACACCAAGCAATGGGACTCTGGCGGTCATTTCACGATGACTATAAACAGTGATAGCAATCCAGGAAATTCATAATGGAAGACTGTATCGACCACAAAAACATATGCCACTAACATTTCATACACTCCCTGAGAGCTCTGGAGGAAAGCCCAGGACTAGCAGAGATTTTCCTTAACGACTTGGGGCTATGTGGCCAAGCAGCTCAGGGAACAACAACCATATACACTAACAACAAAACATACACTCCCAGAGAGCACTGTGGAAAAGTACGGAATATTGCCTTTCTTATTGACTAAGAGCTGTTCAGGCAGGCAGCTCAAGGAACAAAAATAACAAAAACTGATGCAGACTTACCTCCATATACAAAAAGTTACCCATTTTTTCTCCATCCTGTTTCATATTTTTCATACAATATCTACTTGAAATTTTGCTCTTTTATTGATAAATTTGCAAGCTTTGAGTATTTAGATGTCAAAAGGGAAACTTAAATACACTGCCATTGTTGTTGATATTATTCCCTAAGCTATCTGGTAGAACAGCCCCAAATCCCTAAGGAAGGTCACTGCCAATCCCATGACTTCTAAAGAGCTTTCAAGTAGTGCATGTTGTGTTGTCGGTGTTTGTGATTGTAAGCAGTAAAATCTTTCAAGACGTACTTACTTTCATTGATACAATATAAATTACCGTTTCCGAGAATCCAAATAAAACCTTCCCTCTTGACTATTTTGGATGCGAGGACAAAAATTCAAGTCGGCTTTTAGCACATATACCGATAATTTATTGGAGGATTATGTCCAGTCAACAAAAGTTTATTGAGGTGTCCTTTACAACATCAGAATAGGTTGGCCCAAGGCACCAGATGCTCATTGTGATACTATAACTGAAGGTCTTTTGGACTTGAATGGGACTGGCCAGGACAGTTCAGTGCAAAGTTTTTCTTCAGTTACGTTTCTTTTCCTAAGCCTACATCCACATTGAATATTCTGGAATATTCATTACCTATCTCTAATTATCCTTTCACATCTGACAAGTCATAATACTTCCCATCTCCATTTCTCTTTGCTTTATTTAATGTTGGTACCTGGGCCCAATGAGGGCAATTTTCTATACCTGTCTTATAATCAGACTCAAAAAGACAGTGATCGGAAACACCCAATTAAGGCAACTATACTGACAGAATAGAAGGGAAAGATCTGCATGGACCGTTTTGTGTTATCTATGTAGCAACCATAACACAGAGACCCTAAGCAAAGAAAAATCCTTATTTTCATCATACCCATCAGGTTCTTGGGCCAGGAACAGTAGTTACAACAAAGGGAAAAAAAATTAAACTATCATTAACATAACCTTAATCACAAGCATTTGCAAAGGATCATGGTTTCTACACTATATGCAACGAAAAAAAAAAAAACATTCGTTTGCGGTTATATGTGTAACTGTTAATCTCCGTTCGAAAAGGTGTGGACACAAATTGGAAATGGGGAATCAAAACCGGATGCCCTTCCTAACGCCCCGCTGTGGGCTTGAAAACGTGTTTATCACTTCGAGTTGAGCACTCTAACCACTGCACCTCAGCAGTTCCATGAAAAAAAACAAATAATTATAAAAGCAATAATTCCGGAAAAGGGTCTCAGTTTTCCCTTGTGGACACTTCTCAGTTCATCAAGACCTGCTTTAGTAGACTGATGTTTGTAAAGGTAATTTGTATGTCCTTTAAGGCCAAAACTTTCTATCTTTTGTATATATCTCATACTCCTGGATGTCTCGGCTTTTTTACTATCTTTTGTATACCTTTCATAGTTCTAGATGTCTACGCCTTATTAATGTAATTAACTGTTTTGTACTACTACTTATTTCTTTATAACCCATCAAGCAAAAGGTTATGCACCACCCTATATGCTTGTTAAACATAGTTTTAAACTTGTCCATAATATAAATTGGAATGTTGCAAGACGATAGCTATATTTTGAAACCATAAGGACACCTTAGGTGAGAAAAACGAAATTATTTTCAAATGATGCCATATTACATTAAGGTAACAAAAAGGATATGTAAAACGACAAGCCAAGGAGAAATATCCATAACTATAAATCATGGCACGATATAGTTAATTAAACAAACAGAGAGCAACATACCTATTCCTTGCACCTGTGGAAGTGCAGCTAATCCAAAGAAAGTGAAAGGACCATTCTCAAAAGTCAGACCTTCTTTGCCAATACATACTTCAACGTGACCCTCCAAAATTAGCACAAAGTAATCCGCTGGTTTGCCCTGAAATTATAGAGTAAGACATGAGAAGACTTGAGGACAAAGTCGACACAGACTTTTCTTGAAATGATGATTTAAGTCATATAGTAAGCCATTAAGAGACTCAAGCAAAAAGTAATCACGGGCTTTCCCTGAAATCATTATCTATGCTTTAGAAAACAGTTTTGTGTACAAGATATGCTGAATTTCCCCGAAATGATAAGAGTACGTCATTAGAAGACTCTTATGATCAAAGAAGACAGATTTTCCCTGAAACGATGATCAAGTCTTTAGAAGACATCTTTCTTTAAAATTATGAAATATCCTTTGAAAGACAAGTTTAAGTACGAAAGTAATCTCCTAACCTCCCATATCCTCCAGAAGTAGTTTTTAATTGCTATCTAATCATCTTCAAAAAATTATAAACAATCCCTTAAAAGATAATTTTTTTTCTCAATATTATTCTCCATTGTGGGGGCGGATAAGGACAGTTTGGGGCTGGAGCATCTGGTCTATAGACTTTGACCTTTTCCAGCTTGGCTTGTTGCCTGGCTTATGATAATAATAATAATAATAATAATAATAATAATAATAATAATAATAATAATAATAATAAATAATAATAATAATACTTAATATTGTCAAAACCAATATCAAATAAAACCTAACTAAATTAAGTAATAAATCTTACACAATATTTACTAGTGAATAAATTTATCTTTTTTTTAACATAACATGGCATGCAAACAGAGCCAGTGCGGAAAAAAAACACACACACACACACACACACAACAACAACAACCAGCAGACTTCCATTCTACATATTCCGTTTTTTACCTGAGCGTAGATGTAGGTATTTGCATCAGACTTCGATTCTTCCCTGTCGCTGACTTTGATGCTGTGGACAATATCTTGGCTGATGAGCCTCTTCACAATAGATTCTGAGAGTTGTCCCTCCTTGAAGGGATCAACGGCTGAAAAAGAAATTGCATAATGGAACTTCACAATGGAATAAACGAATGAGAGAAGTGATTTAAGCAATATGATATCCAACTGACTAAGATAAGCCTTGTTAAGCCATTAACAAAACTCAACAACTAAGTTATTTTTTTTTTATTTCAATATGACATCATTTCCCACTCAAGCCGGTAGGGTGTCTACAATTGATAATAGGAGGGGAGGTAGCAAGGGTGCTACTTTAGTGTGGGATCTACGTGCCAAATAAGCTTTATATTAGCATGGCTCTGTTAGATTATGTGATCTCAATTGAGTAATATTTTCGTCAGATATACAGCTATGCATCAGTACTGCATAAAAAGGTAAACATCATAACTGTTACTGTAAAGTAATAACAAATTAAGAGAACTATTACTGTCAGATCTAAAACTATGCCTCAACAAATATTGAAAAAAGTTAAATAATTTTAATTTTATATTGAACAGTAACCCCAGGGTGCTCTAGGAGATTTTATACTTGAAAGGCAAGTCACTTAACCTAACTTGGACTACTCTAACAAGAGCATAGAATACCTAACCAAACTAAATAAAACTTAACCTGACCTGACCTGATTTAATGATTTATAGGATTATTTAATTTCTGGAGTTACTAAGCTTTACAAGACCTGGTAGTGGCCACCGTGGCCGAGTGGTAACGCTCGGAACTTTGATTCATCAGGTCGAGAGTTCGAGGCCCACCAAGGTCTGAGGTTAGAATGGGCATTCACTTAGAATAATGGTCACTCTTGCCAAAACCTTAGTAAAAAATTGAGTCTGTGACGTAAAAGCAATCACTCATTGAGCTTTGCAGGATCCTTTAATGTAAATTTCAATATATTAAAATTAACCATTGTAATTAAATTACAAGTGTTACATACACGTTCTCAAAAACTGGAAAGCCGCCACCTGCATCTGAGAAGATACATGATGCTTTTTGGTGTTGGTTTCATTTCCCTTTTGAGAAAATTCGGTGAAATCTCGTCGACCCATTTGGCGACGACGATGTCTTTTGCGATTATCCGCTGAAAGAAAAAAATTACATTTTAAAACACATTTAAACATAAATTTTGTTTAAAATTGACTGTATATAATGCTTGCTGTTTTGTGTCATTACTAAATGAATAGGGGTGGGGCAGATTGGTTGGAGCTGGGGAATAAAGGCTGGTTACCCTTCCTAATGCCCCATGTGGACACAAACTCGAGTTTTGTCACTACTTGAGTCGAGCACTCTAAACACTGTGCTGCCACAGTCCCTTCTTTGAGTGTATATATTAAAGAAGCTAAAGATAATTGTAATATTATTCTAGCCAGTGAAAAATATCATTGGGCAAACTAAATCGATATATAACACAATTACTAATAGCACTAATATTCATATAAGAAAAAATATAAAATCAGCAATTCATTAAACATCAAATAATAAAAAAAATACAACTTCAGCCAACAGAATGCTGAGAGCTGTAAAAAATCATTTGCTTTAATCATTTACACCCTTATAAAGAATCTTACATATTACTAAGAGATGGTTCGTATACAATTGAAGGAATTAATCACAGATGTTTTAGTTGAAACACCTAATTACACTTCAACCGTACATATACTAACAGAGCGTATACTGTGGTTAAAAGTTTTCTAACTATTTGCAAGAAGAGGTTCCTTGCAAAGTATGACAGACGGAGAGTATTTTATTTCTTCGTAATTTTATCAATATAACATTATAAATGCTTAAACTTTATAAATTTAATTTCTTTATACAAGAACTAACAAATGTCTCTATTATTTCCAATACCTAAAGTCATTTTCTTATTAGCTTATGGCCAACAACAAATAATAGAGTAAAAACTGTTATAGGTAAAATACACAGTGAACACTATATATGAAAGCAAAATAATGTCGTTGCCATTTCAAGTGTCACTGTTAATCCCCATTATGGTGGTGGACACAGAGAGGATAGAGCTGGGGAATTAAGACTGGATACCCTTCATAACGCACCATGATGGGCTTGCACACAAGTTTGTCACTTCCTGAGTAGAGTTCTCTAATCATTGCGCCACTGCGGTCCCCAATGAGGGAGAAAGACTACCTCCCTCATAACCCTTGTAAGTCGTAATAGGTGACTAAAAGGGAAAAAGGAGCAATATAATTTTATTGCTCCTTTTTCCCTTTTAGTCACCTATTACGACTATGAAATTTAATTTTCCCACCATAAGAGATTTGATGGAAGGTGTGAGCAGTAGTGCCTTCCTTTCTTTGTATAGTATTGGACATCTTCCTGGCTTCAGAGGTTTCTGACAGAATCAAGAATACGGAGATTTAATAAGTCTCTCTCGTCTTAGGGGGGAGCAAGATTAGCTCCTCCGTGTTCCCCTGCGTGTCATAAAAGTTGACTAAATAGGGCATAGCAATGGGAACGGGAATTCCCTATTTTGTATTTATTTTCTTCCAGCTAGGAGTCAAGTTTTCTTTGGCTTTGATTCAGCCACCTCCATTACAAATGGGATTACGGTTTCTGTATAGAAATATTAAATTATATATAAAACTCTAAAGAAAAATTATTCTACAAGAAGCAACTCACTGAAAACATCCGTTTCATCCACGATCTCTGCTTGGATGAGTTCTTCGATGACATCCTCAAGTGTGACCAGACCAACAACCTCGTGATATGTGTGACCTCCACTGGAAATGTTGACCTTGTACACAAATGCCATGTGACCTCTGATACCTAAGAGTACAACAGACATTATAAGTACAGACACTCTTCAACTTATGAACGAGTTAGTTGTGTTTAGTTAAAAAAAAGTACTATACAGTACATACATATGCAGTACTGTACAGTACTTATGCTAACGACAATTAACTACTACATAAACAAAGTATGAAGCATTAAAGAATATAAATACAGAAGAGTACAGTAATACATACATTAATACACCGGTAGATAATAGGTTTTTTCATATCTGTGAATGTTCGTAACTTGGTTGTTCATAAGTAGGGAAGCTTTTGTATACTTAGCAGGCTGACAGACAGATGTGATCCAATTTACATCACAGACTCCCTTTTCTAGTAAGAGCTGGGACGATGCCTTCTTGCGAAGGGCTTATTTTGGCAATTGCGACAGTTACCTGGAGTGAATGCCCTTTCTATGAACCAACGACCTGGCAAAGCAAAGATCTAAGGACTAACACTCGGTTACAGCGGCCACATCAGGATGACAAGCTGCTGTGGTTAAAATATTAGACAGGAAAGAATGTGGATTTTTTTTTTGCCGTGTCTTGTCACCATTAATCCCCATTATAGGGGTGCACACAAAATGCTGAGTTTTTTTTTTTTTGCTGTGTCACTATTAACCCCTTAAGTGCGGATTGTGTCATATTGCGAGCATACAATCTGGACCCTTTCAACGTTAAAACTGCGTTCAAATTCCGCAGGCTAGTTTCAAAACAAAATGGGTGCAAGAACACTTGTTATGGCATGCCAATGTTTTCCGGTGTAGTATGGGATCTTTTCTCCACCTCATGTGTTATATAAAGTGCTCAGCATGGGTGGGCACTAGTATGTGATCAAAAGTAATCAAGGCAATATGTTTTCTGTAGATTGCCCTCTCTCTGAGGGTTAATTCCATTTTGGAGGTGTATACAGACGGGCTGGAGCTGGATTGAGGATGGATGCCCTCCTATCACCAAATGGAGGGCTCAATCATGGGCCTGTCAACTCCTGAGGCAAAGAATAACTGGGAGGAAGAAGATGAGTCTTCCCCTGACATTCTTTCCTTAACACTAAATAACTGACTAGAGAAAATAGGGGGAGATTACTGTATGTTGAAGTCTTGCTACTTAAATTCTCCTTTGCAAGAATTCATGTGTATTCTATGCAAAAATAAATCATATACAGCTCCAGTTCAGCTTTCTTGTTTTTGAGCTGGACAGATATTGACTTGGGCACAGTAGAATATTAGAGTACCAAGGCTACTATCAATACAGCTTAAAAATAAGAAGAAAGAACACTAGCTGTATCAAATTCATGTTTTAAATAATATGATATTTCCTGTTCAAGCTAGTAGGGCTGTCAAATGTGTTTAAAATAATGGAGCTTGTAAAGATGGTAATCCCCAGTACCTCATGTAAAGATAACTAGCCCCATAAGTTATTAGGTCATCTTAGGTTAGGTGACTTGCCTTCAAATATAGTTAACCCTGGAGCACCTTGCATAACTCTTCTTTAAAAGATAAAAAAAAATAAAATAAATGTAACAAGACAGAAGTTAAGCTTTTCCTACAGTTCACATGAAACATGAGTAAAGCTTTTTAACTCACCAAAAAATGGATACCCCTCTTATCTTCTCTTAATGCAAGGAGCATATATGAGTACGGAATTCTTTTTTCTCGACTCATTGGATTATCCCTTAACTTTCAAAGTTATATGGCATTTTCCCACCATTTTTAGGGGGTCACTATTAATCCATTCTCAAATAAGGATGGTCACAGACAGGTTGGAGATGGGAATTAAGGCTGGATAACATTCGTACCTCCCCAATGGAGGACTGAGTGAATGAACATCGTGCTCAAAAAATCAAATGAGGGGAGACACAGACAGATTGGAGCTGGAGAATGAAGGCTGAAGGCCCTTCCTGGCAACCAGTAGTAGTCAAACGGGTTCATCACTTCCTGAGTTCAGCGATTATGGTGCTAAAATAATTTACATATAACATGATAGACTTTAGCACCGATATTCTCTGTGTCCAGAGAAGTATCTAAAAGGGATAGGGGTACAAAGGACTGGCAAAATCCTTTAATACCTGTATTATTGATTATGAGTTGACAAAGGGAGCAGTGATAGGCATGGTATAATGATGCCCAGCTCTATTTTTGTTACAGATATGGACACCCTGCTGAGCTTAGTCGGATGTAGCATCTTATTGCAATCATAATATATAAGTATTTGATATAGTAAGTGGTCAGGGCGCTCGACTCAAGAAGTGACAACCCCGTATTCGAGCTCACTGTAATGTGATAGCAAAGGAATCCAGCCTTAACTCCCCAATTTCAAGCTTGCTTATGTCTACCCCCATTCAAGTGGTGACTAAAAGGGCGAATGATATATACTAAAGACAGCACTGCTTACAACCACATACACCAAGAAGACAACATACACTCCCTGAGAGCTCTAAGGGAAGGTCCAGGGTCAGCAGTGACCCTTCTTAGAAACTTGGGGTTGTTTGGCTAGGCTCCTTAGGGAACAACAACAATTGAAGAGTATTATATTAATGTCATACCTTCCTTGAAATCCTTCAACATTGAGTCCAGCGGTGTATCCTCCGGTACCATTTGGAGAGGGTTCTGGTAAAACTGACACAATGTTTTGAGCGGGATGTTATCATCAGGATCGATAAACGCCAAATCCTTGATGAATAACACTGAGACGATGTTTGTTCTTTGGCCATCGTAGACTGGAATTCTCGAATAACCTGAAAAATAGCAGAACAATTTAGAAAAAATATAACCACAATAATGCACGCATCAATTTTTTTCTATCATGTGTGTCACTATTAATCCCCATTCAAATGGGTGTAGATACAGACAGGTAGAAGCTGGGGAATTAAGGCTGGATGGCCTTCCTAACGTTTCAGAGTAGGTTCAAACACAGGCTTTTCATTTCCTGAGTCAAGTACTCTTACCACTGAGCTATTGCGATCCCCAGTATCACAAGCACAAGCATTTATTGACAGATACTTTCATTACTACTAATATGAAAATAAGATAAAAATAAAGTTAAAATGATGGAGCTTCCAGAGATTGAACCATTTCCTTATCAATACAAAATTGTGGAATACATATTCATAACACAACACAAAGATAATTATGCATTTAATGCTAGTATATTATACATTTTAATTAGCATTTATTCTCTAATTATTCTGGTATCTATATATAGACAAGCTTATTTTGTCCGCTAATGACGTTCTCATTTGGTCTGCTAATGACAAGCTTATTTGATCTGCTAAAGACATGCTTAGTTGGTCCACCAATGACATGCTGATTTGGTCTACTAATGCCATACTTATTGAGTCTGCTAATGATACGCTTATTTGGTCGTCTAATGACATGCTCATATGGTCTGCTAATGACATGCTTGTTTTGTCTGCAAATGATATGCTCATTTGGTCTGCTTATGACATGCTCATTAGGTCAGCTAATGACATGCTAATTTGTTCTGCTAATAACATTCTCATTTGGTCTCCTAATAACATGCTCATTTAGTCTGCTAATGGCATGCTCATTAGGTCTTCTAATGACATGCTCACTTGGCCACCTAATGACATATTTACTTGGTCTGCTAATGACATACTTATCTGGTCTGCTAAGGACATGCTAATTTCGTCCACTAATGGCACACTTATTGGGTCTGATAACGACATGCTCAGAGTGTCTGATACCGACATGCTTATTTTGCTTTTTAATGACATGGTCACTTGGTCTGCTAATGACATGCTTACTTGGTCTGCTACTGACATGGTCACTTGGTCTGCTAATGACATGCTTATTTGGTCTGCTAATTTACTAGGAGACTATACTACTGTACAAGAGTGACCGCTTTGATCTCCATATGCAACCAAATAACTTGCTTTTCCCAAAATTACTATTTATAGAGTGGTGATCCAGGATATTCTTACTGAAACGAATAAAAAGAAATACAGCAATCCACTATTACATTTGTCCCTCATCTCACGCAGTTTTAATTAGTGTGGTTTTGACTATACACTGCTGGAAAATATATAAAATCTTAATATTTTTCCCTAGATAAATACATTATAGCAACAAGAGTACTGCTTTTAAATAAATTCATAATCTAGGCATGCTTCAAAGTATACAGGAGGCAGGGAATAAATTATATACTAAGTGCATCAACAACTTTATATTATGGTTTTGATTATGGGCAATTTTTTAATTACACAAAGTGGTGAAACCAATATACGGCGTAAGATGAGGAAAACTGTATTACGCAATACATTACTGAGAAAAATATTGGACATCTGGACAAACATACCATGCTGCATCATCTCATGAATAGTATTGAAGTCCAAAGAAGCTTCGATATTGAGCATATAGATATCACCGATTTTAGTCATGATTTCCGATACCGTTTTCTTGTGGAATTCGAGGGCAGCACATATGACGTCTTTTTCTTCAGTTCTAATATCGGTTTTCCCATGGGTTAGCTTGAAACAGAAGATTACATATATCTTTTTAACATGTTATATTTTGCTGAAAAAAGCAGCTCACATAACTGAATATTGGGTATTCTGGTAAGAGAACTCCAGCCAGAACCCTAGAGGTTGGGTATTATCAGCTCTTTTGTGGCAAGAAAAAAGTTTTGAGGAAGATAACAATACAAGCTTTTTCTTCTATATCCCTTGCAATCAATTCTTATCCCAGGAAGGAAATGAGAGCAGGGTATTTTTTTATCTCATACCACTTGGGAAGATATTTCTATACTAATTATCTCTAAGGTATAATATAATTTATTGAAAGAAAAAAAAATGTGCGCACACACACACACACAAGGGTGGCTTCCAAAAATGCAGAGAAAAGGAGGAAGTAAGGTTTCATCTCATAACCCATTGGCTCTTGAAAAGAAGAGTAACCCCAGGACACTTTAAAATTATTCATATTAAAAAGGCAAGTCACCTGACCCAACCCAACCTAACCTAAGCAAACCTAATAAATCATGGAACTGTACATGTGGCTCTGGGGTTAATCACTATTACAAGATCCGAAAGCAGGGCTCCATCATACCTGGCATAACCTCAACCCTTCTATCAGCTCTTCTGTGGCAAGAAAAAGGTTTTTGGAGGATAACAATACCGGATCTTTGTTCCTCTCTTCCTTCTAGTTGGTTCTTACAGTATGCAAGGAACGAAAAGCAGGAGGTATTCTTTCTCTCCCACCACTAGAGAAGATATTTCTATACTTATATAATATGGTCTTATACCACTTCCTGAAAATTACAGTAAGGTGGCCTCAACAAGGGCAAAAAAAGAGGCAGTAAAGTTTCCTTTCACGGATCTTATATAGATGAGTAATCCCTAGAACCGCATGTTTGAGACCTCAAATATTGTTAGACTAAGGTAGGTTATTTCTTGAGCTGCATGGACGAAAAGCCCCATAGTTAGGTTAGGTTAAGTGACTTGCCTTGTAAATATGAATAGAAAATGGACGTAAAACTGAATATGACAAAAGTTGAGATGACATAAGCCAAGGTAATTACTGTCTGTAGAAACCATTAGTTTCACATATTTGATACAAAACTACCATGATAGATTTCAGATCTAATGCATCAAACAGTAGGCGGTGTAGAGACGTTATGTTTCAAATGTTCTTTGATGTGTAGCTTTAATCATGAAAACTATTCAGGGACAATAGTAGTGTAGTGATTAAAGCAATCGACTTGGGAAGTGACACTCCCGCAATCAACCCCCTTGCAGGACATTATAAAGGGCATTCAGCTTTTATTCCCAAGTTCCAACCTGTCTGTGTTCATGCCCACTAAAATAAGGAGACAAATTGCCAAACAAAATATTATTGGGACCACGCTAATGCGATGGTTTGTGTGCTTGACTTGGGCAGCGACAGACTCATGATCGAGCCCACTGTGGGGGTCAAGAGCATCCAGCCCTGATTTCCAGCTGCAAAATAACTGTGTCCACCCAATTCGAAAGAGGATAAATAGTTACACATTACACAGCAAAAAAAAAAACAACTGATAAAACTGTTCATGTCAAGCTATATGGAATGGTTGGATGCAACTAGATTGGATTGTCTATAGACTGGTTGTGATCCAAAACCAGCCTATGGACGATTCAATGTGGTTGGATCCAACCAGATCTTTCCGGTGGTCTAAAGCAAAATCGCACCATGTATGGGCACCCTTACAGAGAAACAGCAATTAAAAATAATCATCATACACATTTTCCAATACACTTTCATAATCTGATATCAAAGTATAAAATCTATAACCAGAATATTGCATATCAAGGTGGAATGATGGAATACCCTGTATACTTGAATGACTTTTGCAACATAGTGGGCATTTAAAAGGGATGGGGACAGGAGGTCAGCCATACCTTATACCCAGAATGAGTTGAATTGCTGACTCGATTTACCAGTATGATGCTACATACTGTATTATAATAATTGAAAGAATTTTCATAAAAAATAGTACATTTATAAATGAAAGAGAGAAAGACAGCAAGATAAGAGGCAAAACCAAACTAAAGAAAAGCAGAATTTTCATGAAAAATTATAAATTTGACTGAAAAAGAGAAAGACAGAGGATATACAAAACTAAGTTAATCTATTAACTTATAGTGACTGAAAGAAAGGAAGACAGAAAGATAGAGAAAATAATGAAGTACATAATAAGAGAAATTTCAAGACAAATACTACATTATCATGACTAGAAAAAAAGAAAGTTATAGAAAATACCATACTAAAGCATAAGAGATTTTTTAAAATAAATACTAAACTATAATGATTGAGAGAAAGAAACAGAAAGACAGAAAATGTCAAACTAAAGCTTTAAGAATTTTCACGAAAAAATATGATTCCATAACAAGTTAGGAAGAAAATCACTTTAATGCAAGACCATGAATGACAGGACATCAAATTGATCCTAAGTAACATGGAAAAAACTACCAATATCATCATTATTTTTGTATTTCTTAAGACATTAATACTCGGTGAACTTACTCAAAAGAAAACAATGACAAACTGTGAGTGCGCATTGCAAGATTTCATAAACAAGACTTTATATGCTATATTGTGAAGACATATATATGATTTAAAATGCTAATTTATGGCGTTCCATTATTCATTACCACAGTAAGTTTGATATTCTATCTCTCTCTCTCTCTCTCTCTCTCTCTCTCTCTCTCTCTCTCTCTCTCTCTCTCTCTCTCAAAAAAAAAAAAAAAAAAAAAAAAAAAAAAATATATATATATATATATATATATATATATATATATATATATATATATATATATATATATATATATATATATATATATATATTTAAC
>JAXCGZ010009784.1:0-17500 GCA_037179515.1 Halocaridina rubra | reverse complement strand
TCTGATTCCCTTCCATGGACGGAAGTTGGATTGTCGAAGTTGCCCAATTCACACCAAAGTCGTTTACCTTTTGGAGATAAGACAAAGTTTATGAGTCGCAGAAGGTTTTTTTACACTGTTTAGACGATATAATGCTGAAAATATAAAGGATCTGAGAGTGAAGCACTGAACTTGGACAAAATTAGAAAAAAAAATTATTTGTGCATTGAAGATGTCTATAAAAAGTATCAAATTTTACTATAAGGTTTGATAATTAGCAGAGACAATCTCTACATTCAAAATAAACGGACTAAAATAAACAATGAATAATTTTTAAATCCAAGTGGCCATACACATTTGATATATTACCACATTAAGCCACAGTATGTGAAAATAAATTTATATTTAATACAAGTTTCAGTTTTGGCCACTCAGTCCCCATGATAGCAAAGTTATGGTTGTGAGATATATATAATTCAACTAAAACTTCTACCTCAAGGGATAGATACATGCAACACATGATAATATAACAAGTTATATTCTAAGTACCACTAAAAGTGTCATAAATTGTCTGGCCATATTGTGGAACCAATGGAGCTTCTATACTTTAGAAGAATTTAGTCCATTATAATATAATGAAATGTAAAGAGGAGAGAGAGAGAGAGAGAGAGAGAGAGAGAGAGAGAGAGAGAGAGAGAGAGAGAGAGAGAGAGAGAGAGAGAGAGAGAGAGAGAGAGAGAGAGAGAGAGAGAGAGAGAGAGAGAGAGAGAGAGGAGAGAGAGAGAGAGAGAGAGAGAGAGAGAGAGGAGACGAGAGAGAGAGAGGAGAGAGAGAGAGGGAGAGAGAGAGAGAGAGAGAGAGAGAGGAGAGAGAGAGAGAGAGAGAGAGATACCTTGAAGAACTTGGTAGTACTAGCTCCACACTGTGTCCCAAACTCCCCTTCATACGATGTAAAGAGAAATTCTGTATCCTCCGAGAACCCCTGGCCAAAGAATCTTATTTCTGCATCAGTATGGATCATGACACTGCCAGAAAAATCATCATATGCCAAGCCTTTATCGTGAGATTCTACACGAAGGCTTGAGACCTTAAGATTGGCACTGCTTATGGAAGATGAGGAATTTTGTGTCGAAGGATTTTCTGGTATGATATCAAGTGGCTTAGGATACTGTTCATCATGTGATATGAGATCCACTTTCAACCTGGTTATGTTTGATGAAGGAATATCTTCCTTTATGATATTTTTCTCTTTCAGATCTTCTTCAGGGGTAGACTTTGAAGTGCTTAAAACCATCTTCCCAGACTTTCCATGAGTATCCCTCTTCACCAGGACACTAGCCTCTAAGTCATTGGCAGTACTGTTGAGTAAAGTTTAAAGTGTGTTAAAGCAAAATAATTAAAGCTCTAAATTGTAAGAACTGGCAAGGACAAATTAATAAACAAACAAGCAAAGCTTATTTCATCTAAAACTATAAAAAAAAATTAAACTTTCAGTGTCTTACAACTACCTACCCTGGGGTGAATATTGGTGATAGATAACTCTCTCTCTCTACTACTGTACTAAATATGCCTGAAAACAGCTCTTGAAAATTATTTCAACAAGATAATTGTGAAAGTTTTAGTCTACATGTTACCAATATATTTGCAGTTACAGTTCAGTTAATGTACAGTGTATGTGAATATGTCAGGTATGCTTAAAAGGCTAGATTAGATTTGATTAGGTTAGGTAATTATATTTGATGGCTAACTAGTATATTTCGAACATTATAGATTAAAAGTTACCAATAAGAAATAAAATAAATACGGTTGCAGACTGGGAATTGTTCCTATATGTGACTACATTAGGTAGGGTTGGGTGGTTTGTGATAAAATCAACCTCTTCTAGTTGACAAAGTTGTTTTTCTGAAGGTTTCATTATAACTTTTGTTCTGTATTAACAAATTATTAAAATTTACCAGTCTTTTGCACATAAAATCGCAAACTAATTTTTGCTATTTGGCAAAGTTGTTTGGGTGATATATTAGCAAATTGCAAATAAATAAATAAATAAACAGCAATTGTCACACATAACCTAAAATTCTCTAAAAATGCAGATTGCATCTGCCAGAGATATATGACAATTATCCTCGCATTAGATTCATAAGAAATTATAAAAGACAACTGAAAAAGATCCACACTAGTCAATTTTACCTTCAGGGCATATGAATGTGAAGTTCGAGTACAGTATTTCCTATCAAAGAGAAGCTTACAAAACTTAAAGTTGATAAAACTACAAAATTTCCGGATCTTGTATAGATTTGTAATCCCAGGGTCCTCTGGGGTTATTCATATTCACAAGGCATGTTACCCTACCTACCCTGATCATTAATGTGATTATCTTAATTATGGGGGTTACTCATCTTTACAAGTTCCATATTTTTTTTCTGAAGGCGTAGACAACTGGCTTTACCAACAGACAAATAAAGTCATTACAACCTAACACAATGTAGTTGAGCAATATTAGCCCTGGATACGGTTAAGATTCGTTTTATGCACCCCTTCCATTACCTACCAGCAAACTCATTACCACCACTTCCTGATATGTAATGCGCTGCTGAATAAACACCCAAATTCATCCTATTATGGTATGTAACACTCCAGACTTGAGTTAGGTTAGGTAAGCTGAGTTAGGCTAGAATAGGATAGGCCCTAACACAATAAAATGATTTTAGAAAAAAGCAATACCAGGTTAAGTCAAATCACATAAAAACTTATAAAAAAAATGGCTTAGTCCAAAAACTGTAGGGGTGCATAAGACGAATCTTAACCCAGGCTACTATGAATACTAGCCCAAAATCACAATAAAACAAGCAACTAACCTAACCTTATTTCATATTTTCCAAAGGGTTCTTTAGAAGGTATCAAAATCAAGGTCGAGACATGCCCCAAATGGACCCATCTGCTTCTTGCAATTTGGCGAATCCGAGGACCAATTAAACTTGGTCTTTTCATACAAACCCAGACTTTTCTCAGCCCCAATTTAGTGATGTGGTTTAAGTGCGCTCGAGTAAGTGCAAACGATGCATGGGAGGAAGAAATCGAAGTGGCTGTAATGGGATCTGAGATGAGTCTCAGACAAGGTTCTCCTTCAATGCCATCTTTAGATGTCAGGGCAATGCGCAAGTCACTTAAGAAACTCCTGCCAAAGATGACCAGTTCGGTTGATAAATCTTCTATTACATATCCTGGTATAAAGAAATAAATAAAATAAATAAAATAAAATAATATCAGTTGGTTTGATAAATCATCGTAAATATTTACGACAGAACCTATCTCAATCTAGAGCTGAAATTTATATTTTTCTTACGGTTTTTGATGATTATGAATGAATGTGACCTTGAACACCGTCAGAAAATGCATGTTAGCTTAATCTAAAAACTATTAATATTCGAAAGTTTTTCGAGGTCACAGTCATTCAAACACAGCTCTAAAGGATAGACCTTATTTCCTTGACCAGCATAAGTTTGCGAAGTTATGGAGAAATTACTCTCTTCACTTGGAATCCTTCAACTTTTTGTCAGTGAAACAACATGGCTTCAGAGGAGGTAGATCAACAGTAACAAACTTATTAGAATCTTATGATGAGGTAATCCGGATATTACAGGAAAAAGAGGGCTAGGTGGATTGAATATTCATTGATTTTCAAAAGGCACTTGATACAGTCCCACATGGGTGACTTATTAAAAAGCTGAAAGTATTGGCAAGAATAGGTGGAAATGTTTGGGAATGGATAAAAACTTACTTAGAGAGAAGGGGACAGAGGGTTAGAGTAAGATACTCAGTGTCTGAATGGAAAAGGGTTAGTAGTGGGGTTCCACAGGGTTTAGTGTTATGGCCACTTTTATTCCCTGTATATGTAAAGAACCTACCAGAGGCTGTAAATTCATTTTTTAATATGTTTACAGATGATACAAACACTGTGAAAAAAGTAAATGACGAGAACAATGGTAGAGAACTTCTGGAAGATCTTAATAGTCTGAATGAGTGGTCAGAAAAGTGGCTAATGAAATTCAATACATCAAAATGTAGATAATGATAATGGGTACAAGGGCAAGAAGGCCCAAGCTTGACTACTCAATGGCAGGTACAGAACTTCAAAAGACGGAAAATGAGAGAGACCTAGGAGTAACCATATTGTCAGATTTGGTTCCAGATATACATATAAATGGCATTGTAAGGGCTGCATATAGGTGATAAGTAGAATTCGCTAAGCGAGGAGGTAGTTAATGCTAACTCAATTCATAGTTTTAAGGACAATTATGATAAGTATCATCGAGTATAAAAATGAAACCCGCCAAAAGACGGGGATTCACGTGCATATTACTCTTTACCGTAAACACTATTAGGTAATTACATAAAAGGTCACATTCATTCATAGTATAAAAGAAGAAAATAAAAAAACAGGAAAAATATAATTTTCACCTCCAAAATGTGACGGGAGTAACTGTCAAAAAAAAAAAAAAAAATACCAAATCATCCATTACAGGTCAAAGTAATAATAAAAATAAAAAAATACGGTGAGTCCTCGGCCTAAGTGGGCTGATAAATCATCTCTTACAATTCCTAATTAACATAAATAAATAATTCTGGTTTTACGGTTTTTACTTTCCGAATTTGTGGTCTTACCATAAAACTGATAAAAAAAAAACTTACATGATTAGAAAAAAAAAGGTTCGAGAGAGAGAGAGAGAGAGAGAGAGAGAGAGAGAGAGAGAGAGAGAGAGAGAGAGAGAGAGAGAGAGGCCGAAAAAAAACAAATTAAATATTATTATCATACCTCCATTATTATGACTTGCACCACGTTCCACGGAAATACTGTAAATTTCAATATGGTTGATTCCAGTGCAGTGATTAAAGGACACAGAAATAAGGACGCTCAGGACCACGTACTTCAACGTCCTCACGGATCCAGCGTCCATGGCTTACTGTCTGAAAGTACAAAAGCAGTGTATAAAATTCCTAGGTTATTGAACTAATTATTACAGTGATTTTTCATCGCATTAATTCCTGATACAACACAATTGTTCCAAGTGTAACGTTGTGTTCAGATATTTGTTAGAAAATTATTCTTTGAAGATACTGAATAAAATTTAAAACAATTATTATTGTTCTTATTATTATTATTATTATTATTATTATTATTATTATTATTATTATTATTATTATTATTATTATTATTATTCTCTTCTATATTGCTCTCACTTTCATTTTCTTGTTCCTGAGCCAAAGGACTAAAATGCTTTCTCCATGTTGTAAAAGGCGACTAAATGGAGTGGTGCGGGAGGGGACTGGGAATCTGCTCCTAGTAATGTCTATCCACAAAGAATGAAACCATACAAGGGGGTTCTAGTGGCGAATCTCCAACCAGAACCCTAGTAACTGGGTCTGTTTTTGGAAAGTGTTGGTACCAAGGGTAGCAGATTTGTGAGTAGAAAGATGGATGTGTTTGTGAAACAAAGTTAGGAATGAATTGTCATTGGAGAATGAGTGTGTGCTTTGACTGGGCCACCCCTTATAAGGGGTGTGAATGTGCATGAATTTAAAAAACACATTTATTAATATGCATGTCAGTCTCTCTCTCTCTCTCTCTCTCTCTCTCTCTCTCTCTCTCTCTCTCTCTCTCTCTCTCTCTCTCTCTCATTTATTAATATGCATGTCTCTCTCTCTCTCTCTCTCTCTCTCTCTCTCTCTCTCTCTCTCTCTCTCTCTCTCTCTCTCTCTCTCTCTCATTTATTAATATGCATGTCATTCTCTCTCTCTCTCTCTCTCTCTCTCTCTCTCTCTCTCTCTCTCTCTCTCTCTCTCTCTCTCTCTCTCTCTCTCTCTCTCTCATCTTATACAGGTACTAATTTGCAATCAAGAGATTCGAAATTTATTTTGTGCAAATCTTATCAGGCAGAATCGCTAAGCCTTCCACCAAGAGTTATAGTAATGTTTTCTCTATCAATACAAACAATGATTAGCTATTTATTCCTAACTTTGGAACAAGTAACTTCAAGGAGTCGGGTTATTCGGCATTTGCTAAGTATTTTGAATAATGAAAAGCGTTTCCTCAGTTTATCATTATTGTCTATCTATATATGGCTATCTCTCTCGTACGTAAAACTTGCTAACACTGGTCCTCTCATCTATTTATATTTCAGTCTTGCACACGCAATTAGTTAACTCTAAAAATAGTTAGTCTCTCTCTCTCTCTCTCTCTCTCTCTCTCTCTCTCTCTCTCTCTGACGGTAATAATCAATACTTCCATAGTTACCAATATTTACCCAGATTTATGGAAAATCCCCATGTAATTCCTGGTTTTAAAAATGGAAATCCTGACGACGTCTCTAACTATAGACCAATCTCTTTACTACCAATTTTATCAAAGATACTTGAAAAGATTGTTGCAAATCAGTTAAGTGAGTTTCTTGAAAAAAATAAACTTATTGCAAAAAGTCAACACGGTTTCAGGCCAAAATTATCAACTGAAACTGCCTTATTGAAAATATCAGATGAAATATACAAAAATATAGATAATAAGAAAATATCACTGCTACTACTACTCGATCTTTCTAAAGCTTTTGATAGTGTAAACCATAGTATTTTATTAGAAAAATGCAAAAAAAATGAACATTGACCCAAGCTGGTTCGAGAACTATTTAAAAAACCGCTACCAGTCAGTCAGAATAAAAGATGTAGTTTCAAGTTCCAAGAAGGTATTGTTTGGGGTCCCTCAGGGATCGATCCTAGGACCTATACTTTTTCTAATATATGTAAACGATCTAGTAAAATATTTACCTAACTGTTATGTCATTCAATATGCTGACGATACTCAAATCTTAATTGAAGGAGAAATTAATGATTTAGAAAATATTATTCGTAGAGCAGAAGAAATTTTGTATATGGCTAAACGTTATTTTCTAAAAAATGGTCTGTTACTTAATGAAACTAAAACCCAATCTATTCTTATCGGATCCAGACAATTATTATCAGCAGTTGATGACAATCTTCATATAAATTTTAACGGTAATATCATTAAGCCAATGAACTCGGTAAAGAACCTAGGTGTCTATTTTGACCGTTACATGAATTTTGAAATGCATATAGATGAAATTTATAAAAGAGTAATGGGTACTCTAATATATCTAAATAGGGTAAAAGACTCATTTGAAACATCAACTCGTATAATAATTGTCCAGTCCTTAGCTATGAGAGTTTAATTAATTACTGTCTCAAAGTTTGGGGATGTACAAATAAGACTCAATTACAAAGAATACAAAAGTTACAAAACTTTGCAGCACGAGTGGCTGTTGGCAATGTAAGAAAATACGAGCACATCTCTCCTGTTTTAAAAGATCTAGAATGGATAAAGATTAGAGATAAATATGTTTTTGATATATGTACCTTTGTTTTTAATATACTAAGAAACAATCTTCCTGATTGCTTGTATAATTTTTCTACAGTAAGCTCAGTTACCGGGTTAACTACCCGTCAAGGGGAAGATTTATTAGTACGAAGGTCTAAAACTGATATTGGCTCAAGAGATATAAACATTCGTGGACCTCATTTATATAATCAGCTTCCCAGAGAACTAAAATATGCTGGTTCAGTGTATACTTTTAAATATAATCTTAAGAAGTTACTCTTAAAGGAAGATTTTACTTGTAATTTTTAATGGTACACTCATCTTTATGATTTGTTTGTTTTAGTATGTCTATATCGTACACCACCACAGATGTCTATCTGGAATATATATGTATCTTATTTGAATACCCAATGTACTTTGGAAATAAAGGCTTATTATTATTATTATTATTATTATTATTACTCTCTCTCTCTCTCTCTCTCTCTCTCTCTCTCTCTCTCTCTCTCTCTCTCTATATATATATATATATATATATATATATATATATATATATATATATATATATATATATATATATATATTCTTTTTATCAAGAACAAAACAAAAGAGTTGCCACACTCTCAGTTGGGAATTATCATACTGCTTACCAAAATTATCTTCTTCTTTTTAAGAATTATCGTGCATATTCACAAAAATTACTGTATTTTTTATCGTACATTAGTAATATTGCGTGCATTTTTGTGTCCTTCCTAATCAAATGTATTTATTGAAAACTTCTTGCTAAATGTTTATCTATTTTGATTTGCTGGATTCATATTAGGGCATACGAAGAAAATATATCATCTTAAAAAAAATACTTGCCATTGATACATTTCTTCAGTATATACACAAAAAAGTAAACAGAACTCTGCATTTTCAGTAATCATCGCTAAACTTCTTTAAAATCGTCTTCTTTTTGTGAGTTTCTCGAACAACTTTGCATGACTAGTTATTGGTACAAACATATCCTTTGAAGGAGTAAAGAAGTACACGTGACCTGAACCAATGATGCAATCAAGCTGATGGAAGTTCTCCATTTACTGTGTAGGTTTTTCTTCTATTTGTTTTTAAATTTGAATATATTAGCTTGCTGAGCACCCTCTCACATTCAGCATCGGAGTGGGGCAAATTAAAAACAAGAGTCTCGAGTCAAGTTGGGTAGCTAAGTAAAATTGTCAGTCCTAAGGCTTCTGAGTTGTTCTATACATACCAGCCTAGAAACATTTACTACTACTACTACTACTACTACTACTACTACTACTAATAATAATAATAATAATAATAATAATAATAATAATAATAATAATAATAATAATAATAATAATCATAATAACAGTTATTATTATTATTATTATTATTATTATTATTATTATTATTATTATTATTATTATTATTATTATTATTATTATTATTATTATTATTATCATTATTATTATTAGTAGTAGTAGTAGTAGTAGCATAAAGAATCTCAGACGCCACTGGTGTATGTGATGCTTTATACAGATGGGAAAGATCAAAAACTTGTTGCAAGAGGCAAGAAGGTTAAATGAGGAAAGAAATGAAGAAGAGAAGAAAAATTTTCATTTCAGAGTTCTTCCAGACAAAGGGGAGATAAAGAAGATAATGACAGAAGATCAGGGGATGGGGCCTCATTAAGATTGTTATACAAGTGCAAGAAGGCCCAAGCTTGACTACTCGGTGGCTGGAGTACAACTTCAAGAGACAGAAAATGAGAGAGATCTAGGAGTAAACATACTGGCAGATTTGTCTCCAGAAATACATATAAATGGCATAGTAAGGGCAGCATATGCATTCTTATCAAATGTAAGGGTAGCCTTCAGGCACATGGACAAGGAAATGTTCAGAAATATTTATGTAACCTATGTGAGGCCAAAACTCGAATATGCAGCCCCCTTTTGGAATCCGCACTTGAAAAAGCACATAGCTAAGCTTGAAAAAGTTCAAAGACATGCCACGAAACTGGTGCCAGAAATACGCAATCTCAGTTATGATGAGAGGCTGAGGGAATTAGACTTACCATCACTCAAAGCTAGAAGAGTGAGGGGGGATATGGTGACAGTCTTTAAATTCCTTCATGGTTATGATAGAGTGGATAGGGATCGATATTTTGATATGGCTGGCTCTAGAACTAGAGGTCATAGTTTGAAGCTTCGTAAGAAAACTTCTTTGCAGGATGTAAGGAAATACTTTTTCAGTGTAAGAGTAGTTGATAATTGGAAATGGCTAAGCGAGGAGGTAGTTAATGCTATCTCAATCCATAGTTTTAACGACAGGTATGATAAGTATCACTAAGTCTAAAATGGAACCGATGAGGAGACGGGAAGATACGAGCTTTGGGCTCTTTCCCGTAAACACAATTAGGTAATCACACAAATGCTGATGGATTAGCTGGTAAGGCAGTAGAATTAAAAGATAGGATTCACAACAGTAAGGCAGATATAGTAGCAATTACAGAGACTAAGTTGAATGAGGACATAAACAGTGTCACAGTTTTTCCTAAGGGCTTCAGAATACTAAGGGTTGAAAGATCTGAGAGGACTGGTGGAGGGATAGCACCACTCATAAGTGAAAGGATTCAAGTTGAAGAAATAAACTTGGCTATAGAAAGTGAGTTCAAGGAATTTCTTGTTGCTCGCATAAATACTGGGTCAGAGAGCATTATAATAACTGTTGTATACAACCCACCAAGGAACCAAAATAGGCCTGAAGTTTATGAGGAAAGTCATATAGGTACTATTGAAGTCATAAACTCAGTTGTTAACATGGCACAGGAAAAAAAATGTAGGATTTTGATTATGGGAGACTTTAATCATAAAGAGATAGATTGGATAAATCTTGACCCACACAGTGGTGAGGACTCATTCGGGGCAAGACTCCTAGATTGCGTACAAGGGAATTTCCTACACCAACATGTAATGGAACCAACAAGGGCCAGGGGTGGGGATGAGCCATCACTACTTGATCTAGTGTTCACAGATAATGTGTTGGATATTGAAAAAATTGAGTATGAACCACCAATTGGAAAGAGTGACCACTGTGTGTTGTTGATGGAGTATATCATTGAATATATTCTTCCTGAGAGTAGAGGCACTGAGGACATTAGGAGGAACTATCGGAAAGGAGATTACATCAAAATGAATGAGCTTTTTGCAGTTATTGACTGGAGAACCTTATTTTACAACAAATCTGTACAAGAAATGTATGACATCTTTTGTGAGAAATATGGGAAGATAGTAGATTGCTGCATACCTGTCACCAAAGTAGGTGTAATTCATGCCAGAGAGAAATGGTTCGATAATGGGTGTAAAAGAGCTAAGGAGTGGAGAGACAAATGCTGGAAAAGGTATAGGAGGAGAAAAAACATAAATGCCTGGCAAACCTACAAAAGAGCAAGAAATGACTACCTAAGTAAAAGGAGAGAGGCAGAGAGAGACTATGAGAGGGACATCACCAGGAAGGCTAAAGAAAATCCCAAGCTTTTCCACAGCTTTATCAGAGGAAAACTGAAGGTAAAAGAACAGGTTTTAAGGCTAAAGAGAGCGGATGGAAGCATCACTGAGACGGATGAAGAGATCTGCAAAGAATTGAACAAGGAGTTTCAGTCAGTATTTACAGTAGAAAATACCCCACCCCCTCAGATTGCAGTGATAGAAGCTCAAGGGCCGGTATTAGAGAACATCAACCTTACAGCCACAGAGGTATGCAAAGCACTGATGGATTTAGATGTTCATAAAGCTACAGCTCCTGATGACATATCCCCTCATGTGCTTAAAAAATGCGCAAACACAATATCAATGGCACTAAGTATCATATTTAAGGAGTCACTGGAGTCGGGGGAGATTCCAAGATGCTGGAAACAAGCAAATGTGATACCAATCTTCAAAAAGGGAAGGAGGGATACGGCTCTGAACTATAGACCAGTTTCCTTGACCAGCATAGTTTGCAAAGTTATGGAGAAACTACTAAGGAAACATATTTCTCTTCACTTGGAATCCTTCAACTTTTTGTCAGTGAGGCAACATGGCTTCAGAGAAGGTAGATCAACAGTAACAAACTTATTAGAATTTTATGATGAGGTAAGCCAAATCTTACAGGAAAGAGAGGGCTGGGCAGATTGCATATTCCTAGACTTCCAGAAAGCGTTTGACACTGTTCCACATGGGAGACTTATTAGGAAGCTGCAATCAATGGCTAGAATAGGTGGAAATGTTTTGGAATGGATAAAAACTTACTTAGAAGGAAGGGAACAGAGGGTTAGAGTAAGACACTCAGTGTCTGAATGGAGAAGAGTTAGTAGTGGAGTTCCACAGGGTTCAGTTTTAGGGCCACTTTTGTTCCTTGTATATGTAAATGACCTACCAGAGTCTGTAAATTCATTCATGAATATGTTTGCAGATGATGCAAAGATTGTGAAGAAAGTAAAAAACGAGAACAATGGTAGAGAACTTCTGGAGGATCTAAATAATCTGCATGAGTGGTCAGAAAAGTGGCTAATGAAATTCAATACCTCAAAATGTAAGGTAATGAGAATGGGTACAAGTGCAAGAAGGCCCAAGCTTGACTACTCGGTGGCTGGAGTACAACTTCAAGAGACAGAAAATGAGAGAGATCTAGGAGTAAACATACTGGCAGATTTGTCTCCAGAAATACATATAAATGGCATAGTAAGGGCAGCATATGCATTCTTATCAAATGTAAGGGTAGCCTTCAGGCACATGGACAAGGAAATGTTCAGAAATATTTATGTAACCTATGTGAGGCCAAAACTCGAATATGCAGCCCCCTTTTGGAATCCGCACTTGAAAAAGCACATAGCTAAGCTTGAAAAAGTTCAAAGACATGCCACGAAACTGGTGCCAGAAATACGCAATCTCAGTTATGATGAGAGGCTGAGGGAATTAGACTTACCATCACTCGAAGCTAGAAGAGTGAGGGGGGATATGGTGACAGTCTTTAAATTCCTTCATGGTTATGATAGAGTGGATAGGGATCGATATTTTGATATGGCTGGCTCTAGAACTAGAGGTCATAGTTTGAAGCTTCGTAAGAAAACTTCTTTGCAGGATGTAAGGAAATACTTTTTCAGTGTAAGAGTAGTTGATAATTGGAATTGGCTAAGCGAGGAGGTAGTTAATGCTATCTCAATCCATAGTTTTAAGGACAGGTATGATAAGTATCACTAAGTACAAAATGGAACCGATGAGGAGACGGGAAGATACGAGCTTTGGGCTCTTTCCCGTAAACACAATTAGGTAATCACAATTAGGTAATCACATAGCGGCCCAGGCTCTTTCAGTGTGTGAAACGAATAGCCGATGTTGGAATGGAAGCACGCGGGGGCTGGGGATGAGGGAGGGAAGGGAGGGTGGAAAGGGGCTCAGTCAATCATAAAGGTTGACACACTAGTCTAAACGAAGAGATATACAATTTATTCCTTATGAAACAAGTCTGTGGTCGCCTTGGCAAAGTGGTAGCGTGCACGACTTAGAAACATCAGGTCGAAGGTTCACGACCCGCCACGGTTTGAAGCTAGAAAGGGTATTCACGCAGGGTAACGATCACACCTGCCAAAACCAAGGCTCTTCGCAAAATGGCACCGTCATAGCCCCTTAGTAGAAAATGCGACAGTGACCACATAACGTTCAGAAATATTTATGTAACCTATGTGAGGCCAAAACTTGAATATGCAGCCCCCTTTTGGAATCTGCATTTGAAAAAGCACATAGCTAAGCTTGAAAAGGTTCAAAGACATGCCACGGAACTGGTGCCAGAAATACGCAGTCTCAGTTATGATGAGAGGCTGAGGGAATTAGACTTACCATCACTCGAAGCTAGAAGATTGAGTGGGGATATGGTGACAGTCTTTAAATTCCTAAATGGTTATGATAGAGTGGATAGAGATCGATATTTTGATATGGTTGGCTATAGAAGTAGAGGTCATAGTTTGAAGCTTCGTAAGAAAATTTCTTTGCAGGATGTAAGGAAATACTTTTTCAGTGTAAGAGTAGTTGATAATTGGAGTTGGCTAAGCGAGGAGGTAGTTAATGCTATCTCAATCCATAGTTTTAAGGACAGGTATGATAAGGATCACTAAGTACAAAATGGAACCGATCAGGAGACGGGAAGATACGAGTTTTGGGCTCTTTCCCGTAAGTACAATTAGGTAATCACCAATCCCCATTTTCCCTTGTAAAGGGGATGGCCGAGCCAAGAAAAACGCATCGTACAAATCGTATGATCATCCTAGAGTTGTCGTACAAAATGTATGATAAAAATCGAATCGTACATCGTGTCAGGGAGTTTTATCATTCAAGCACGATAATTATTGTACGTTTGGCAACACAGCATAACTGCTTGTTCACAATGTTGCAATCTCTTATGCAATCATCCAAAAGGATAGAGTCAAGAACCAACCTTTGACTTTGCAATTAGCAATTATAATTTAAAAAAAAAAACAAAGCTAACAATACCTTACGAATCTAATTTATACAGGTGACATTTATTCCAGGCATCAGTTGGAGGACCAGGGTACATTTCCACAGTAGGAAGCAAAGAGTTGTGGATTTTTTTTTTCTTTTTTTCCGTTGTGTTTGTTCATTCATTCATGTAATTTCCTATTTGTATAAGTATCTATCGATGTCTGTCCCTCATCGGTTTAATAACATTTATTACTACTTGTCTAATTATACCAGTCTTTATTAATGTTGAAAGATCATTATGAATTATATGCACAGAACAGTACTATGACTTAGCACCAGGAATCAATAAATGGAATATATATATATATATATATATATATATATATATATATATATATATATATATATATATATATATATATATATATATATATATATATATATATATACTTTTCAGGTTTAAGCAAGAGTGAATTTGCTGAGATTGCAAATTAAAGAGCCTTCCTTCAGTGACCTCATCTACACAACGTGAGCTGCTACTTCCATCCCAGCAGCATTTTCCCTATGTTTTATTGGGTCGCTGTTTGCACTACCCTGTTGGAGCTTGTGTTGGTATAGCTTAATTTTACGGCCGCATGCTCTTCCTGGCACCGACGCTTACCGTGATCTGGGCTTGGAACCGGCACTAAGTTGAGATTGATTTGTTCCCCCAGTGGATTCTTGAATGGGCCACCCACCAGAGGTTGGGTCTTACCTTGTAAAGATGCAGTTGAGAATATAAATATTAAGTCTCAAAAAAATTACATTCAATTACGTATGGTGCAGTGAATATAAACTTATATATATATATATATATATATATATATATATATATATATATATATATATATATATATATATATATATATATATATATATATATATATATATATGTATATATGTGTATATGTATGTGTATATATATATATATATATATATATATATATATATATATATATATATATATATATATATATATATATATATATATATATATATATATATATATATATATATATATAGATATATATATATATATATATATATATATATATATATATATATATATATATATATATATATATATATATATATATATATATATATATATATATATATCCTGTGCCCTGTGGGGCGGGCACAATATCAAAGAATAGCCTCACCGTATTCCCTGCGTGTCGTAAAAGGCGACTAAAAGTGGACGGGGCGGGGGGACTGGGAATCACCCCCCCCCCCTTGTACCAACCTCCTGTGAGACGTCAAAGAAGAAGGGGAGTGGGGGGGAGAATAACTTCTCCACAAACTGTTTTCCTTTTTTGATGTCGGCTACCCCCCAATTTAAGGGGGAAACAGCCAAGGTATATATATATATATATATATATATATATATTATATATATATATATATATATATATATATATATATATATATATATATATATACAGGAGAGATACTTTGTATATGTTAACCTAAAATAAGAATATATGTATAAAATTTTATGTGTAAACAGCCAATAAGTATGAGTCATTCCTGTGGGGCCCATGCTCCACAGGGGGCAATTTGACATTCAAGATGGGCATTCGAGAATGTGTTATTAACAGAGAATTTTTTTTCTAGTGTGTGATTACCTAATTGTGATTACCTAATTGTGTTTACGGGAAAGAGCCCAAAGCTCGTATCTTCCCGTCTCCTGATCGGTTCCATTTTATCCTTAGTGATACTTATCATACCTGTCCTTAAAACTATTGTGTTTTTGTTTATGCATACGGTGCATAAACCGTATGAATACATAAAAAAGATATATATATATATATATATATATATATATATATATATATATATATATATATATATATATATATATATATATATATATATATATGTATGTGATTACCTAATTGTGATTACCTAATTTTGTTTACGGGAAAGAGCCCAAAGCTCGTATCTTCCCGTCTCCTGATCGGTTCCATTTTTAGACTTAGTGATACTTATCATACCTGTATGTATGTATGTATGTATGTATGTATATATATATATATATATATATATATATATATATATATATATATATATATATATTTATTTGTGTATTTACCTAATTGTACTTACGGGAAAGAGGCCCAAGCTCGTAATTCCCCGTCTCTTGGTCGGTTCCATTTTTGTACTTATTGATACTTAATATACTTGTCCTTAAAACTATGGATTGAGTTGGCATTAACTGCCTCCTTGCTTAGCCAGTTTCAATCATCAACTACTCTTACACTAAAAAAGTACTTCCTTACATCCTGCAAAGGAGTTTTCTTACGAAGTTTCAAACTATTACCTCTAGTTCTAGTGCCAGCCATATCAAAATATTGATTCCTCCCTATTCACTCTGTCATAACCATGAAGGAATTTGAAAACCATCACCATATCCATCCTCATTCTTCTAGTTTTGAGTGATGGTAAGTCATATTCCCTCAGCCTCTCATCATAACTGAGATTGCGTATTTCTGGCACCAGTTTTGTGGCATCTTTGAACTTTTTCCAGCCTAACTTGGTGCTTTTTCTAGTGGATATTCCAAAAGGGGGCTGCATATTCAAGTTTCGTCCTCACATAGGTTACATAAATATTTCTGATCATTTCCTTGTCCATGTGTCAAAAGACTACTCTTACATTTCCCAAGAAAGCATATGCTGCCCTTGTTATGCCGTTTATATGCATTTCCAGAGACAAATCTACCTGTATGTTTACTCCTAGATCTCTCTCCTTCTCTGTCTCTTGAAGCTCTGCTCCTGCTATTTAGTATTCAAGCTTGGGCCTTTTGCACTTGTTTCCATTCTCATTACCTATCATTTAGAAGTATTAAATTTCATTAATTTCTGACCACTCATGCAGACTATTTAAGTCTTCCTGAAGTTCTCTACCAATGTTCTCATCTCTTATTTTCTTCATAATCTTTGCATCATCTGCAAACATATTCATGAATGAATTTACAGACTCAGGTAGGTCAGTTACATATACACAGAACAAAAGTGGCCCTAAACTGAACCCTATGGAACTCCACTACTAACCCTTCTCCCTTCCTTCTAAGTAAGTTTTTATCCATTCCAAGACATTTCCACCTATTCTCACTATTGCTTGCAGCTTCTTAATGTCTTCCATGTGACCCCATATCAAATGCCTTCTGGAAGTCTAGGAATATGAAATCTGTCCAGGCCTCTCTTTCCTGTAAGATTCTGCTTACCTCATCATAAAATTCTAATAAGTTTGTTACTATTGATTTACCTTCTCTGAATCCAAGTTGTCTCACTGACAAACAGCTGAAGGATTCCAAGTGAAGAGAAATGTTTCCTTGGCAGTGTCTCCATAACTTTGCAACTATGCTAGTCAATGATACAGGTCTATAGTATAGAGTTGTATCCCACCTTCCCTTTTTGAAGATAGGTACCATGTTCACTTGTTTCCAGGATATTGGAATCTCCCCAGATTCCAGTGATTTTTCAAATATGATACATATGTTACAATATTTGATATAATTGTTATTTTGTTAATGAACGCATCCATGTTTTGTTTACATTGAAAGTAATAAAGATGCCCACTAGGGAGCAGACAAGAACGTTCATAATGCCCTTT
>JAXCGZ010009783.1:57500-70000 GCA_037179515.1 Halocaridina rubra | reverse complement strand
AAGAAAGGATAAGGGAGGACATAGGGTTAGAGAGGGGAAAAGACTGAGGAACAGGTGCGCTGGAATCGTTGATAGAAGAGTTGGTAGAAAAATGAGAGCCAAAGAGAGTGGCTTTATCAGTGGGAGAGCAAGCTATAGAACCATCAGAACGAATGAGAGGGGGAAAGCTTGAATTACAGATGTTTTTGGAGAGGTTTTTGGCTAAGGACCAGAAGCATTTATCAGTGGTAGAGTAGTTAAGGTCATCAACTTTCCTTCTTATAAAGGAAGCCTTAGATTTTCGAATCTGAGCTGTACAGCGATTCCTAGCTATAATAAAAGCAGAGCGAGTTAAATTGGAAGGAGAGGCTTCGTAAGATCGGTGAGCCTGATTCTTAGCCTGGATAGCCATGGAGCAGGCACGGTCAAACCAAGGTTTAGGGGGAGAGAAACTTTTTGTAGAAGAGGGGATGTATGCCTCCATTCCCGCGGTCACGATCTCGGCAACTTTTGCAGCTACCCGATCAGGGTCGCAGGACCGAAATCAGGAGTCATCCCATGGGAAGTCAAAGAGAAAGTTACGCAAATTTTCATATTGGGTTCGCTCGAAGTGCCAAAGGTGGCGTTGAGTAGGAGGGATTGGTGGTGCGGGAGCGAAAATGGAAGAGACAGAGATCATGGAGGGAAAGCAGAGAATAAGAGTAGTTTGAAGGGTTAGAAGTAAAAAATAGGTCAAGAGTGTTTGCAGCATGTTCGTGACGATCAGGAACGCGAGTAGGATGTTTGATAATTTGCTCCAGATCGTGAGTAATAGAGAAAGCAAGAGCCTCGCTTCCTCCCACATCAGTGTGAGAAGAATGAAGCCACTCATTGTGGTGTACATCGAAGTCTCCAATGTAGAGAACTTCGGCATGTGGGTGAGAAGATAGCAAGGACTCATGGCACGAGGAGAGATATTCAAAGAAAGACACAAACTCGGTGGAGTTTGGAAAACAGTAGCGGAAGCAAAGGATGATAGTGGTAGTGGAGAGATAGACATTTAGCCAGAGAACATCAAAGTCAGGAGATTCAAGGTCCATGAGCCTCACAGTAGGAGTGTTAATGTTGCATTAAGCACAGACCCCACCTTTGGAACGAAAACGAGTATACAGATTATAGTGGGAGATTTGGAAAGGTTCAGTGGAAGCATGTATAGACAACTGGGTTTCAGATAGGAGGAGGAGGTTAGGGGGGAAAGTGCCCAAGTGCTGTTCCACAGACGAAAGATTAGAGTTCAGCCCACGAATGTTTGAATAGTGAAGAGTGAAAGAAGCAGATCTATTGGGAGGTGCAAGGTTAAGAGCAGAACCATTACTACCACCAGGCGTGTCTGCCCTCAAGCCAGTGGTGGAGTCAACACGATCCCCGGAGATTCTTCACACCCCACTATGCCCGGTACTGGGGGCCATTAGTTGTGAACCTTCCATAAATAATGACAAAATGTGAGGAAAAGGAAAGTAAAAGAGACCGATGTGCAGAATGTTGTGACTTGTCAAATGTAATGGAATAGCAAGAGATGTGTAATGAATATGCCAGAATATTCAGTTTAGATGTAGGCATGAGGAAAGAACCATCCTGAAGGAAGACTCAACCTGGAACTGTCTGGACTAGTCCTAGTTGCATCCTAATACCTTCAGTCGTAGTCTTTCAACGGGCGGCTGGTGCCATGGCCAACCTACTACTACAATTGAAAGAACCACACAACACCAAGAAGAGGAGAAAAAATCAACAGCACATTTCAATCTTAAACATAACCGTGATCCCAAAACCTCTCTATAAAAGTTACTCAAAATGCAATCAAGTGCAACAGCAGCAAAATTTTACAAAGCAGTGCATGAAACACTGGCAATACTGGATGGAAATTGCGCTTACTTAACAGCAATGTGCGACTGTACCTGCAAATATGGTGCAAATGAAAGTAATGAGCAACAACAAATTTTACGGACAAGCACCTGGCGCAAGAGAATACAAACAAGTAAAGTATAGTGGTTGTGCCTGCGCATGAGCACGTATATGGCAGTACCAAGTAAAAGGTCGTATGTAAAATTCTGGAGTATTGCCAAAAGATCACAGATCCTATGCAAAATACACCAAATATAAGCTAATGTCTTACAAGGCAGACAAATTCCAAATGCGTCTATTAATAATGATAAAATTTACTTTTGAGTGAAAACTCAGGCACATGAAGGGCTTAACCTAGGCCCAACAAACGACACCAAAGTTTTCTTCCCAATCTATGAGCAGTCAATGCTAGAATATGATAACTCAATTATAAACCATGTACTTAATATGCTTTCCCCTAATCCCTAAATCCCTCCAAAAATATAGACAATTCCTAACAAATATCACCCTTTTTAGGATATATAATACAATAATGTTTTAAAACTCAATCTTATCAGGCAAATAAATGAAATCTTTATTATATGTGTTCTCATCATGCAAGATTTCTTCATTCTGTTACCACATAATCTCATGCAGATTTCCTGAAATTTTGTCTACCACATAGTAAACAAGGAAAGTATTAACTACCGTAATTAATTTTGAAAATAAAAATAACAAATTCTAATACGCAAAGTCTCTAGTCATAAAATTTTTGCGCACAGCATAAGACTCATTCATTTCAATAATCCGAGCCAATGGTAATCAGGTTTCATATGCGATGTTAAAATGCAAAATAAAATAAAAAATTATCAACATCAGTCTGTTTGGGTCTCTGTTTGGACACCAATTCTATTGTGGAGAGGTTGTTAAGTTTCTGTTTTACTAAGGGGACTCAAAGTACTGAGCTCGGTTAAGAGCTCACAAACAGACAGTATAGATATTACTGTACTTGCACACCCACCCGTGCAACCACTACTCAGTTAAATGAAGCTCAGAATTCAACTTTCTTTTAATTTTGGAAATGTAATAACACATTAAAAAGAAAAGTAAAAATTTTTGGAAAGCTGGAACAAATTTTAAATTTAAAATTTATTTATTACTGTCTCAAAACCCGGAAGTGGTGAGCATAATTTCGATTCCCGGCACCACAGAGGGATGCCAAGACTTTTTCCCCAACTCGACGATCACCTCTGTCACACAGGCAGAGTAGAATAGAGGACACTGCAATTGTAGAAACAAAAACGACACACCATTATTAATTGGAAAACTGAAGGCATGCGCAAACAAATATTGAGTTTCCAATATAACTCTAATGGATGAAAATATATTGGTTAGTCACAGCTAACCAGAAATATTTATGCTTCCGTAAGAGCATACAAAACCATTAATTATTGGCTGGCATTAGCGCAAAACAATTTATTCACAATAAATGAAGAATAATCGAGACAAATACAGTATGCATTCCTTAAATTGTGGGTAACCATAAAAGTTTGCAATGCCAATAGACCAATATTATTTATTGATTACTTGAAACTTATATGGTAAAACACTATATTTATGATAAAGGGAGAATCTATGAAATAAATATGTATTCATTCAATTTTGGTTAGCAAGAAATATTTGCAGTGCAAAGAGGGCAAAACCACCTTTTCAAGTATTTGCAACTTATAACTCAAAACACTTTATTCCCAATTTATGAAGAATTAGCAAAATAGATACAGTATGTATTCATTAAATTGTGGTTAACAAGAAGCATTTGCAATGCCAACAGGGTAGAATTAGTTATTATTTATTTACAATTTATAGCAATAACTCTTTATTTAAATTCTTAATTATTAGCAATTTAACGAAAAACCCACGTTATTTGCTACTTATAACTCAAAACACTTTATTCCCAATATATGAAGAATCAACTAGATATATACAGTATGTATTCATCAATTATGGTTAACAAGAAACATTTGCAATGCCAACAGGGTAATATTAGTTATTATTTATTTGCAATTTATAGCAAGCACTCTTTATTTAAATTATTAATTATTTGCAATTTCTAACAAAAACAAAAAGCATGTAGTTTACGAGTATTTACATAAAAAACACTTTATTCACGAAGACAGAATGGGGGGATAGATTTTTACGTTGTAATGAGTAATCTTTTGAGGATGAGATTTTACTTTGGCACCCTCAATAAAAGAACTTTCTATCAATATATATCGGTGGTACTTTCCGGGTCAAGGAATCAAATTTGGCCAATGAGATTCCAGTAAGGTAATCTACAAAAGTTCGTTTTGTATTGGAATGGAAACTGAGGACAAATATTTTAGGATTTGGCTAGTAAAGGATTTGACCAGTAACAAATTTAGCCAGTTCCTCGAATTCTCAATTTGCTTGACAAACGAGCTTCACCATACACTATCTCTCCTTGTTTGTGCCAGATGAATTTCTGTGAAGACGCCATATAAAGAAAAAGCTTGAAGTAAGCTTGAATGCTGAGGCGAAATTTTGCCTTCGGGATGTTTGGCCACTTACTTAGGGTGATTCAGCGTCCCTCTTGGTGACGTCTTTATTCGGCACCCCACAGTATATATATTCAGAGCAGTAATTCGTTCATGTAAAATTTGAGGGCTACTGTAGTGGTGGTCCCTGACAGGTAATTATGGCAGATATACAAGGGATAGACCGTATTTTTGGTGCAACAAGCAGAAGTAAACAAAAAAATGAGACATATTATTGGCAAAATAGGTTACTTTCGAACAATCTCCAGAACATTCTTTGCATTGCAGGAGACGGAATTTCAACTATTCAACTAAAAGAGCTTCTGAAATGTATCTAGATAGGCTAATGACATATCAGCAGGTTCAAATTTATATCAAAATTACCAGCAAGAGAAATTTTAATAATATTACAAAATTTATCAGCAAAGCAATTTTATGATAAGAAGATTGTATAAACCACGTATCTAACAGACTCACTGGGATTATAGTATTGTTCATGAGAAAAAGAAAAAGCAGAAAACAGAGAAATAGGAGGGAGATTTTTATATTGGGCTCATTCTTTCAACATGTACAAAAATACTAAATAAGATATATTCAAAATTAACTATAAGCTGATATATAAATTGCAAATAATCATTGTCTGCAATATGCAAGGAGTGAGATTTAATTTAGTAAGAAAAAAAAAGACGGTTAAAAGTTACTAAATTAACTAATAAGGCATCTACTACAGCCTCTGGTGACTTTGAGAGAAACAGTTTGTCACAGAGGGTCTTTCTGGAGAATATTGAATTAACAAAATTTTACTACAGAAGGCGAAAAAGAACAGAGGAAGTTATGGTGACTTCAGTGTTATAATGAAGGATGAGAGTGCCCTTTAAGGGAAAAGAGCAAATGAACAATAAAAATGGGATCCACCACTGGAACATATCATACAATCAGTAAAGTGAGCAATTATTATTAAAAAAAAACATTAAATGACATGCAAAACAAAATAAGAATGTGATCAAATTAAAATTTCAAGAAAATTAAAATCACAATTAAATATCAGAGAATATCAATATTTAAGTTTAAGAATTCTTTACATACAATAAGACAATAAAATATATGCAAAATAGTATACAATTTTCGTAAAAGGAAAATTTTTAAACAAGTCGTCATTAATAGTGGAGACTGGTTTAAAACAGCTTCAGCTCTCCTTCTTCATCTACATCTTTTCCCACTTTTATGTGGGGTCGATGTTTCTGGCCATTGTTCTCCATATGTTCCTGTCCCATACCTCATCACCCAACAAACCTTTAGATCTCAGGTCGTCATTGATACAATCCATCCACCTACTCCTAGGGGTCCCCCTCCCTCTCCTACCCTGCATATCCAATTACATCACCCTCCTCCCAACATATTGGTCATCCCTTCTGACGACATGACCATACCACTTTAGTCTACTTTTTTGTATCTTATCTGATATTTCTCTAACTTTTGAGGTACCTCTAATTACCTCGTTTCTGACCTTATCGCTTCTTGTCACCCCACACATCCATCTCAACATCCTCATCTCTGCCACATCCAGCTTTTTCTCTTGTGTCTTCTTTATTGCCCATGCCTCTGCGCCATACATCATTGAAGGTCTCACAACTGTCTTATGCCCTTCAACATGATCCCTACTCTTCTATCGCACAGCACCCCAGATACTTTCTTCCAATTCTACCATCCCGCTTGTAGTCTCTGGGTTATTTCTGACTCTAGGTCACCATCCTCTGCTGCTATTGATCCCAACTTCTTGAACTTTTCAACTCTTTTCAACTCCTCCCCTGCAAATTGACCTCCCTATCCTCATCATCTTTCAACCTCAAGTACTCTGTCTTCTTCCTGCTGATTCTCCGTCCTCTCTCTTCCATCACTCCTCTCCACTCCTCAAGCTTCTTCTCCACTACCTCTCCTCTGTTGCTACACAGTACAGTGTCATCTGCAAGAAGCATACACCATCGTGACTGATCTCGAATACCCTGGGTTACTACATCCAAGACCAGATCAAATAGATATGGACTCAAAGCAGACCCTTGATGCAAACCAACATTTACTGAGAGACTTTTTGTCAAGCCCACATTGCTCTTAACATTTGCCTCTGCCCTCTCATTCATATCTTGGATAATTCTTACATATTTCTCGGGGATTCCCTTTTCTCTTATACACCTCCACACCTCTTGACGTGGTACTCGATCATATGCTTTTTCCAGGTCAATAAAGACCATATGCAGTCCTTTCTGTTTCTCTCGATGCTTTTCCATCATTTGTCTCAAGGCAAATATGGCATCCGCTGTCCCTCTTCCAGGCATGAAGCCAAACTGTTCATCGCCAATTGTTGTTGCCTCTCTGAGTCTCCTCTCTATGATCTTCTCCCATATCTTCATAGCATGGCTTAATAACTTTATACCTCTATAGTTTCCACACTCTTGAATGTCTCCCTTCCCTTTATAGATTGGGATGGTTAGCTTCCTTCCCCACTCCTCTGGTATATTTTCCTGACTAAAGATCTTTTGCATTAAGTCCCACAAGATATGTATGCCTTCCTCTCCAAGGTTATTCCATACCTCCACTGGCATCGTATCAGGTCCTGCTGCCTTTCCATTTTTCATTTTCCTTACTGCCCGCTCTACCTCTCTTCTAGTTACTGCTGTTGTAACTGCTTCATTTGGAAGTCCATCTTCAAATACTGCTCTTGGGTTGTCTTCATTCAGCAATCCTTCAAAATAAGTTTTCCATCTGCTTTTTATTTCATCCTCTTCTGCTAGAACTACTCCATGGTTATCCTTTATTTGTCTTACTTTGGTCAAGTCTTTGGATTCAGCATCTCGGGCCTTGGCAATTTGCCATATTTTCTTCTCTCCTTCTGGTGTTTCCAAGCTTTTCATAGACTTCATTCAATGTCTCTGCCTTTGCTTTTGCTACTGCTCTCCTTGCCTCCTTCTTTGCCTGATTGTACTCTTTTTTATCCTGCTCCAGGCGTGATAAGTCTGCTTTTTTCTTGGCTTCTTTCTCGTTCTTCACCCATTCTTGCACTTCCTCATTCTACCACCATGACTTTTTATCATTTGGGGGTTTTCTCCCTGATGACTTTCCATGTACCTCCTCACCAACCCTCAAAATCACCTTACTATTCTCTGTCCACCATTCTTGTACATCCTCATGCAACCTTATCGCTTCCAACACTCTTCCCTTAAACATAGCTCTCAGTTCTGCATTTTTCAATCTCCACCAATTTATCTTTGTGTTGCTCCTCGGCTTCTTACTTTTCCCACATTTCCTGAGCTTCAGCTATTCAACATTAAACTCAAAGTTTCCGCCATGTTCTCGCTTTCAGAATCCCACAAAAGGGGAATATAAAACTGCGATCAAAGAAATAATCTTCATCATCCTTAAGGAATAACGTTCATACACATGGATATGCTCCACAAGGGTGTATAGACAAGCTATGCTAAAGAAATCTAAGTAAAACCCATTTTACACTTTCAAACTGAAATATATATGGAAGCTAAAATAAACAAATACTTTATTAAAGACATAAAAGATAAACATAAAAATAAACAACACATCAGAGAAGTAATCTTTACAGACTATTTAAACTGATGCTAACAGCACCAGTTTCCTCATTTGAGTGTAACGACAGTCGACTTATAAGCTCAGCGAAGCCATTGACCTTTCCATCAACATATGAGGCAGTGAATTTCAAAAGATTCAGATAAAATGCCAGCCTTTCCAGCCGACTATTCAGCTTTTCTGCAGTCAGTTAATATAGAAGAGGACAGTAGTCTGTTCTCAGTGTAAAATGTCAGCCATACAGATGGACTTCAAATTTCTTTATGGCACAATAAGCAGCCAGAGCTTCCTTCTCCATGGTGGAGTAATTTTGCTCTGCTGGGCGAAGCCTGTGGTTTACATATCACACTGAGGCTACTTCTGCTGAGTTATCTGACCTGGCTTGCAAGAGCACTGCACCCAGGCCTTCATCTGAGGCGTTGGTCTGCAAGATAAAGGGAAAATCGGGTTTACAAGTAGTAATCCTAGCTCACCTACCACTTCTTCTCTGAGTTTGAAAAATGCTCCCTCTGGATCATATGTCCATTGGACAGAGGATATTTTCCCTTGCTTTGAGGAGGTCATTTGCTGCAAAGGAGCATCAATAGTATTAAAGTGTGGAATGAACCGTTAGTAGTAGCCAACACTACCACCCAGGAATGATCTCAATTGAGTGACAGTTGCAGGTTTCTCCATATCCTTAACAGCTTGCACCTTGTCCTGTGAAGGGGACATAACTCCTTCTCCGACCAAGTGGCCGAGATACTGCAATTGTGTGAAGCCAATCTTGCATTTGGAAGGCTTTAAATGAAGTCCATGCTGGTTCAGATGAGTGAGAAGTCTGCGAAAAGTTGCGAGGTGCAATGACCAATCTTGAGAATGCACCAAGATGTCGTTTTTAAATCATGAAACATTGTCGAGGTCATGCAATTCTGTCCTCATGAGTCGGCTAAAGCAGCCACGGGCATTCCCCTTACCAAAAGGCATGATCTTTAACTGGTGAAAAGGCTGTTAGAGGCTTGGTAGTCTCACCCTGCAGAACTTGCAAAAATCCACTGGCCAGTTCCAATTTAGAATGGTAGCGGGCTCAGGAGAGTAATGAGAAAATATGCTCAGTGTCGGCAATGGACTTTCCATCAGAGATGGTGCGGGAGTAAAGCTTGCGACAGTCGAGGCAGAACCTGTGACTGCCATCTTGCTTATGCACTTCAAGTAACGGCAAACACCAAGGCCAAATGCTCTTTTCATCTATTCCGAGGCAGACCCAATTGTTAAGATCTTCCTTCACCTGTGCAAACAACTGGTGGGGAAGGCCATAGGAATGCCGAAATGGCTCCGGGTCAGTCAATCTGACATAATGATCAAGGGTAGCGATTGTGCCTGGGAGGTCGTTGAAGACGTTCTCGTAGTCCTCTAATAACTTGTTCAGCTGATCCCGTTGACTCGGTTGCAGTCTGGAGTTAATAATGCAATTACTCACACTTTCCTTTCAGTGTGTGGGAATGGCAGGATCCTTACTATCATCAAAAGTTAAGCTTACATTTTCAACTGCGGGGGCAGTGTCTGCAGCCAGAGGGGCTTCTTCTGAAAAACTCCACTTCTGTAAGTCTGTCTCCACCGCAAGGGAGGAGTACTCATTTATAGAAAGATTGGGGTGCCTATAATGGAGCAACTGTGTTGCTGCAGCCTCGGAGGTAATGTTGCTGATGAGGGCACCTATTGGGGTTGCTGAAAGTGCCAGCGCAGGATCCCTGTGGGCCTTCGGGTCATCACAATGCAGTTTCAGTAGGTTAATGTGATATTTCTGGTTATTGCCATCAATATTTAACACGTAATTGTCGGGGGGTCCCACGATGTACCACAATGTATGGTTCTTTCCAGAATAGCATTAGCTTGTGAGTATCTGTTGGAACAAGTAATAGAGCTCAAGCTCTGGGTGTCAGGGCAAGATGCCAGGCACGCTTGTCAAAGAGGAGCTTGGCAGTCTGCTGGTGACCCTTAATGGCTAATTGTGCAGCTTTCCAGGCCTTTTTGAGATTGGAAAATACTTCAAAATATACTCTTGGGTGTCACTATCGTCATCCTCAATGGTAGGCGAGTCCCAACACTCTGCCATTAACTTCACTGGGCCTCTGACCATATGACCGTAAATCAGCTCGGAAAGCGAGTATCCAGTAGTGTCGTGCAGCATGTCTCTGAAGGAGAAAAGTGCAGTGGGGACATACTTTTCCCACTGCCTGGGTATATCTATCACTAGCTTGTGCAAACATTGCTTCAATGTCCTGTTGTAGTGATCACATGCTCATTTGATTAGGCATGATAAACATTTGTACATTCGAATGTGCTTCATTTCTAAGAGGTTTCAGAAAGCCTCAAAGTGCCTACTTGTAAACTGATTTCCATTGTCAGAAGTGACCTGCTCAGAAAAACCAGCCCGGGAACATATTTCGATTAGGCCCTGAGCGATTGCTTTGGTCATGATAGAAGATAGAGGCACGGCATTCAAGTACCTTGTTGCCAGGTCGACATATACCAGGAGGAACTGTTTCCCTGTGAACGAAGCTGGGTTAATAGGACCTAATGTGTCAATAGAGACATATTAAAATACCTTGATTGAGAGCTTAGTTATGCCCATGGTGACTTTCAGTACTGGTGTCATAGAGGTGAATTGACATACAAGGCTGGAGCCTACATATCTGTCTACATCGGTGTACATGTTGGGCCAGGCAAAAGCCTTTTGAGGGACGTGCCGAGTTTTTGCTTTCCCTCTGTGTCCACTGACAGATAAATGGTGTGCCACATACATAGTCTGGCAGCGCAACAAAACAGGAGCCACCAACTGCTTATAGGTCTGGCCATCCTTAGTCATATGCCTATGAAGGACTCCATCTTCAATGGCATAAGTGATCTGGCCTCTTCCTTTCACTGTGACGGTTCTTCCCTTGATGGCTTGTTTCATCCAGCATTTGAGGATGGGGCAGTGCTGCTGCAGTTTGGCGAAGTCTGTGTGGGACTTCAATGGCTCTAGAGGTGCATCATCTGGCAAAGGAGAGGGAAACTCTTTGCATTCCACATTGCGGGTACAAACTGCAGCAGAGTCAATGTAGTCAGTTGGAGAATTGTCCAAATTCCTGGTGTCAAAGTCAGTAGTTGCTGCTGAAATGGCTTGTGGTGACTTCGCCCGAGGGATGTTCCACTGAAAAATGTCCTCATTGTAGAGGTTGGCCTGGAAGATAGGAGCTAGGTTCAGTACACGACCCAGCAAGATAGTGTACATAAGCCTAATCTATACCACAGCTGGGGCTTTTCCCTTGTAGCATATGCAATCCAGGTCTATAACACAGCAGCGTCGTATCTGAGGTTCTCCTTCAGCAACCCGCACAAGAACGACCTTGCTGGTGAAATTTTCATCCCTAACAAATCTCTCGTCAACATAAATGCCGCTGGCCCCTGTGTCGAGGGCTTATCTCAGCTTCCAGCCATTTATAGTTCCTAGGCAAAACATTTGCATTTGCATTGTTTGGTCCACTAAAAGTCTGCTCTTTAACAGCTGCATTGGGAAGAACATATTCCTTTACATCTACATTTGATTAAACTGCAACTGCTCCCAACTTCATGGAACCCAAGCACTATCCTCATTCTTTCAACCCCAATCAGATGGTGATGGATACTTGGATGACTGTGTGCATGATGTCCATATTCCAGCTGAATAATCTGCTCTCATGCTATATTGCATTAAAGCATCCTGCAAAGATTATACATTTGCATTTACAATGGATCATAGATATAAGATATTAGTCATAGAACATATAATTGCCACAATATACTGTAATATCCCTAATAGGTGCACAACCTGGCTCTATGTTTATTATAATATATAATAAATTTGAGATAAAATAGTAGTCAAAAAGAGCACACTTGAGTCAAAGTTTGTTTCATGCATGCCTGCTTATTAGGTGTATTAGAACTGAGATTTAAGAATTGTAGATTTAAACAAGATATTAATAAACTTGGGCTGATACTTCTGATCATAAATTCAAGACAAAATCTATCCATTCATGCCATTTTTAACTTTACAGTTAAATTAATTATCTGAACCCCTTATTAGTTTTAGCCATCCCAAGGATTGTCTCAATGGTGATATATGGAAAAGTTAGTGGTAATTAAATTAAATTAAGAGTAAAAATGGAATGAACGGATTGATTTTGCATGAAATTCATGATCAGAAGTATCAGCCCAAGGTCATTAATATCTAGTTTAAATCTACCAATCAAAAAATCTCATTTCTAATACACCTAAAAAGCGAGCATGAATGAAAGTAGACTTTGACTCACGTGTGCTATTTTTGACCGATATTTTAACTCAAATTTATTAAATAATATAATAAAAACAGAGCCAGGCTGTGCACCTATCAGGGATGATAGAGCATATTGTGGCAATATTGTTCTATGACCCATTGTAAATGCAAATGATTAATTTTGCAGATGGCTTTAATGCAACATAGCAAGAAGGCAGCTTTTACAGCTGGAATAT
>JAXCGZ010009783.1:47500-50000 GCA_037179515.1 Halocaridina rubra | reverse complement strand
AGTAAGGTGATTTCGAGGGTTGGTGAGGAGGTACTTGGAAAGTCATCAGGAAGGAAACCCCCAAATGGTGAAGAGTCATAGTGGAGGAATGAGAAACTGCAAGAATGGGTGAAGAACAAGAAAAAGCTAAGAAAAAGGTAGATATATCAGGCCTGGAGCAGGATAAAGAAGAGTACAAGCAGGCAAAGAAGGAGGCAAGGAGAGCAGTAGCAAAAGCAAAGGGAGCAACATTGAATGAAGTCTATGAAGAGCTGGAAATACCAGAAGGAGAGGAGGAAATATGGCAAATTGCCAAGGCCCGAGATGCTGCATCCAAGGACTTGACCCAAGTAAGACAAATAAAGGATAACCATGGAGTAGTTCTAGTAGAAGGAGATGAAATAAAAAGCAGATGGGAAAGAAATTTTGAAGGATTACTATATGAAGAGAACCCAAGAGCAGTATTTGAAGATGGACTTTCAAATGAAGCAGTTACAACAGCAGTGGCTAGAAGAGAGGTATAGCGGGCAGTAAGGGATATGAAAAATGGAAAGGCAGCAGGACCTGATAAGATGCCAGAGGAGGTATGGAAGAGTCTTGGAGAGGAAGGCATAGATATCTCGTGGGACTTAATGCAAAAGATATTTAGTCAGGGAAAGATGCCAGAGGAGTGGAGAGGAAACCTAACCATCCCAATCTATAAAGGGAAGGGAGACATCCCAATCTATAAAGGGAAGTGAGACATTCAAGAGTGTGGAAACTATATAGGTATAAAGTTGTTAAGTCATACTATGAAGATATGGGAGATCATAGAGAGGAGACTCAGAGAGATAACGAATATTAGGGATGAACAGTTTGGCTTCATGCATGGAAGAGGGACAGTGGATGCCATATATATATATATATATATATATATATATATATATATATATATATATATATATATATATATATATATATATATATATATAAATATATATATATATATATATATATATATATATATATATATATATATATATATATATATATGTATATATATATATATATATATATATATATATATATATATATATATATATATATATATATATATATATATATATATATATATATATATATATATATATATATATATATTTATATATATATATATATATATATATATATATATATATATATATATATATATATATATATATATATATATTATATATATATATATATATATATATATATATATATATATATATATATATATATATATATATATATATATATATATATATATATATATATATATATATATATATATATATATATATATATATATATATATATATATATATATATATATATATATATATATATATATATATATATATATATATATATATATATATATATATATATATATATATATATATATATATATATATATATATATATATATATATATATATATATATATATATATATATATATATATATATATATATATATATATATATATATATATATATATATATATATATATATATATATATATATATATATATATATATATATATATATATATATATATATATATATATATATATATATATATATATATATATATATATATATATATATATTTTAAGTAAGACAAAAGAATCTCACATACTCTCCATTTTCATATTATAATGTGATTAAGGACTAAAAAGGTACCTACCAAGCAGCTAGCTTTGAATACTCAAAAAATACATACTAGCAAAGATATCTTTACGCCTTATTTTCATTTTTGTCCATTAAAATTTTCAGAAACTCTTATAAAGATTTTTAGAGTACGATGGTAAACACAGCAACTGATGAAGACAATTTAGAGCAAAAATAGTTTTTCTCAGATAAACTATACTTTTCCTGTCTTTCTAGATTTTTGGATTACATCCAATGATGACTATGCACCCTGATTCTCATGTTTTCAAATAAAATATTATATACTTGTGTACTTACTTCGAAATAAAATAAATTTATGTACACACACACACACACACACACACCACACACCCGATCAGCGAGGACGGGAAGCACCTCACCAGAGCTTTGGGCTCTTTCCGTAAGACACAAGTCTAGGTAATGGCACAGATTAGGTAGATCGGGACACACACGAGCTGGGCACACACGAAACACACAGGCACACATAGGCACACACACACAGAACAATGGTAGAGAACTTCAGGAGGATCTAAATAATCTGCATGAGTGGTCAGAAAAGTGGCTAATGAAATTCAATACTTCAAAATGTAAGGTAATGAGAATGGGTACAAGTGCAAGAAGGCCCAAGCTTGACTACTCGGTGGCTGGAGTACAACTTCAAGAGACAGAAAATGAGAGAGATCTAGGAGTAAACATACTGGCAGATTTGTCTCCAGAAATACATATAAATGGCATAGTAAGGGCAGCATATGCACTCTTATCAAATGTAAGGGTAGCCTTCAGGCACATGGACAAGGAAATGTTCAGAAATATTTATGTAACC
>JAXCGZ010009783.1:42500-45000 GCA_037179515.1 Halocaridina rubra | reverse complement strand
AATGGATAGTGTGAGAACGGAGATGTTGAAAGAAGAGGTTGTGACTGCATTGAAATGGTTAGTGAGAGTGTTTAATTTCTGCTTTATGTTGTCAATGGTGCCAGTGGAAAGGGTGAGTGCTTTTATAGTGCCCCTATACAAAGGTAAGGGAGATGTGTATGAATGCAGTGATTTTAGGGGTATAAGTTTGTTGAGTGTGGTAGGAAAAGTGTTTGGTAGGATAATTGTTATTATATATATATATATATATATATATATATATATATATATATATATATATATATATATATATATATATATATATATATATATATATATATATATATATATATATACATATATATATATATATATATATATATATATATATATATATATATATATATATATATATATATATATATATATATATATATTTATATATATATATATATATATATATATATATATATATATATATATATATATATATATATATATATATATATATATATATATATATATATATATATATATATATATATATATATATATAAATATATATTTATATCTATTTCTATCTATCTACCTTGGCTGTTTCCCCTTTTAATTGGGGGGTAGACGACATCAAAAAAGGAAAACTAATAGGGGGATTACTTTGCTCTATGGGCAATGACGAGGGAGCTAGCGACCGTTAAGATGGTATTGCTGGAGTGCCACAGCCCATCCTCACGGCTCTTCCACAACCTGTGTAGCTTCACAACTCCCAACTCCTCCTACTGCCCCTACCACAGGGCTACCTCTGTAAGATGCAGCCCCGTGGTAACAGCAGATGCCCATCAGAACTGCGTTACAGTCGCTTGCCTCTCATTCCTATTCCTAGCACGCTCACTTGCTTCCCTCACATCCATCCTCCTATCATTCAGGGCTCTCCTTACTCCATCCATCCATCCAAACCTAGGCCTCCTTCTAGTATTTCTCCCATCAACTCTCGCAGTCATCACATTTTTTAGCAGCCTTTCATCATCCATCCTTTCCACATGGTCAAACCATCTCAGAACATTCATATCTACTCTGGCTGCAATTTGTCTCCTCACACCCGTTCTTGCTCTCACCACTTCATTCCTAACCCTATCCAATCGAGATACACCAATCATACTACTCAGGCATTTCATCTCAAACACATTTAGTTTCCATCTCTCACTTACTTTCATTCCCCATAACTCTGATCCATACATCACAGTTGGCACAACCACTTTCTCATACAAAACTTTCTTAACATTCATTTCCAACCCTCTATTCTTCATCACTCCTTTCAGTGCAACCAACACTTTATATCCTTCATTCACTCTGTGACACACATATGCTTTCACTCCACCATTTGCAGCTATAACCGAGCCTAAATACTTAAACTGATTAACCTCCTCAAGTGTCTCTACATTCAACATAACATTCAATCCAACACCATCCTCATTTCTTATACTCCTCATGACCTTACTCTTTCCCACATTCACTCGCAACTTCCTTCTCTCACACACCATTCCAAATTCTGACACTAACTGACACAGCTTTTCCTCTGAATCTGCCACCACCACAGTATCATCTGCAAACAGCAACTGATTCAGATCCCACTCGTTATCATCCTCATCTACCATTCTCAAACCTCGACCACGTACTCGCTCATTCACCTCTCTTACAACTCCATCAATATACAAATTGAACCGCCATGATGACATCACACATCCATGTCTCAGTCCCACACTCACTGGAAACCACTCACCCACTTCATTCCCTACCCTAACAAAAGCTCTACTGCCCTCATACAAACTCTTCACTGCATGCAACAATTTACCATTAATTCCATATAATCTCAACACATTCCACATAGCCTCTCTATCAACTCTATCATATGTTTTCTCCAGATCCAAAAATGTAAAATACACATCCTTACCCATTGCTATATATTTCTCACATAAGTGCCTTACTATATAAATCTGATCTATGCAACTTCTACCTCTCCTAAAACCACTCTGCACTTACGCGATCACATATTCTGTCTTATCCCTAATCCTATTAACCAGTATCCTGCCGTACACTTTTCCTACCACACTCAACAAACTTATACCCCTAAAATTACTGCATTCATACATATCTCCCTTACCTTTGTAAAGGGGCACTATACAGGCAATCACCCATTCCACGGGCACCAATGACAACATAAAGCATGTATTAAACACTCTCACTAACCATTCCAATGCAGTCACACCCCCTTCTTTCAACATCTCCGCCCTCACACCATCCATTCCTGGTGCTTTACATGCTTTCGCTTCATACAATGCCCTTTTCACCTCCTCTCTTGTAATCATTCTCTCATTTTTCTCCCATTACTGGCCCTTGAACCCCTCCCACTGCCACTATAGCTGCCTCTCTATCTTCATCAACATTCAGCAAGCACTCAGAATATTCTGCGCATCTTTTCCTTGCATCGTTCCCTCTTAAAATCTGTCCATTCACATCTTTC
>JAXCGZ010009783.1:15000-25000 GCA_037179515.1 Halocaridina rubra | reverse complement strand
TATATATATATATATATATATATATATATATATATATATATATATATATATATATATATATATATATATATATATATATATATATATATATATATATATATATATATATATATATATATATATATATATATATATATATATATATATATATATATATATATATATATATATATATATATATATATATATATATATATATATATATATATATATGTATATGTATATGTATATGTATATATATATGCATATGAATATGTATATATATATATATATATATATATATATATATATATATATATATATATATATATATATATATATATATATATATATATATATATATATATATATATATATATATATATATATATATATATATATATATATATATATATATATATATATATATATATATATATATATATATATGTATATGTATATGTATATGTATATGTATATGTATATGTATATATATATATATATATATATATATATATATATATATATATATATATATATATATATATATATATATATATATATATATATATATATATATATATATATATATATATATATATATATATATATATATATATTTATGCTATTTCACGTAACACACGTGAATTTTGCAAATGTTTATGGAAATGGCTTTGCACGGTAACTGAAAGAAATTTGTGAGATCCTTAGTACATTGTACTTTGAAGCGTATTACTTATCTTCAGAGGAATATGATTTATATAAAGATGTTGGGTAGATCTCCTCCCAAGGATGAGTGGAATAGGTCATGGAGGACCCATAAGTGAATCATTCATTGTGAAAGGATAGGCTTGTAGGTGTTGTTGGGTGCCTTGAGGCTAATGTTTATCTCGGTGGTGGGTACTGGATGATTGTGTCTAGCAGGGTACCCATTTGATGCATGGCTGCTCTTAATATATTTGTGGCTACTAAGGAAGCAGCAGAATTTTGACAGGAGGGGGTTGTGGCTCTGGTCGTCTTCCTTTCTTCTGAGAGGGTTTCACATTCCATGATGTAATTCAGGAGAGGTCTTGGTTTTTTCTTGGCAGAAAGTGCACTCTTTGATAGTGTTGTCTTTATGTTCCCAGGTGAATTTGTACCCCAGTCTTTGTCCGTAGAAATTGATTGCGGTACTTCTATGAAGAGTTCTGGGGAGGTTTATGGTTTGGAGATTGGTAACTGCTTTGCACCAGAATGTGGAGGGCTATCCAGTGTTATTGCACTGGTCGTATCTTGGTGTTGATATGGAGGATGCTGGGATAAGAGATAATTGAATCTCTGTCCCCAGGGAGGCTTGTTTGGCTGCATGGTTTACTTCTTCATTTCCTCTGATACCGACATGGCTGGGGATCCAGGCAAGGATGAGGGTTTTACCAGTGCTTACGACCTTGTGGTAGTGGTGGAGTATATTTATGAAGATTCTCATATTGTCTCTCTGGGGTGTCTTCTGAATGGCATGTAAGGCACACCTTGAGTCTGTGAGAATGAGAGCAAGGTCTGCTTCTTGAAGAGTTATGTGATGCAGGGATTTAGCAATGGCAACTAACTCAGTTTGGAGTGAGGAGCAGGACTTAGACAGGACTCCTCGTATCCTACTATGATGAAGGCTGCGGCTGAGGCTCCAGTCTCTTGATTAACTTAGCCTTCAGTGTAGATAGTAAGAGAGTTAGGTCTGCTCCAATTCCGGATTCTATTGATGCATATAACCTTGAGGACACTCAGGTTGACTGAGTTCTTTTGAATATTTAGAAGTTCAATCTTGATTTTAAGTGGGGCTGTCATTCCATGGTGGAGGGCATCTGTAGTGTGGATGAGGAGTGTCCAGGTTCCTAGCTTGGATGTCACTCACGACACCTAAGGCTGGTAGTTTGGTGCAAATCTTTGCTACCCAGGTCCTCCTAGGAAGGTCAGGATGTTGATTTAGAGCGAGGTTGAAGTCCTTGCCGGCAATGCAGGGGTGTTGTGCTGCAGTGGTTTTGGCTATGATGGAGGTCAGTCTCTGCACAGATCTGTGATTCAAAGATAGCAGGTTAGTTTCCAGCTGGAGGTTTATCATCTTTGTCCCAATGAGGGCTCATAGCATAACTCGCATTGCATTGTTTTGTTTGACCTCAATTTTTGTCCATTGAGGTTCTGAGAGAAACCAAAGGACAGGACAAGCGTATTCCATGAGGCTTTGTATAGCTTGTACATAAAAAGTCCTGAGGAGGCTAATTTGGGCACCGTTGTGGATTCCAGACAGGTGCGATAGAACATTCTGGCGCATTTTTGCACCTGTTGCGTAGGTATTGGATATCGGGTCCAACGGAGAGTGCACTGTTGATGTAAACACCCAAGTACTAGTGCTGGCTGAGCCACTCAAGAGGGTTCTTATCTATGACCAGTTTTTTTTCTGGCTCTGACTTGTGGTTGGCAAGTGCTTTTGCTTAGAGGGCATTTATTTATCTTGAGCCCTAGGGTGATGGAGACGTTGTGAATCTTTGTTTGGCTTCTTTGGGCAAGGTCGTGGGGTGTGTCTCTGAAGGAGAAAAGTGTAGTGGGGACATGCTTATCACACTGCATGGGTATATCTATCACTAACTCGTGCAAACATCGCTTCACTGTCCCGTTATAAGCATTCACATACTCCATTTGATTAGGCATGATAGTCATTCGTACGAATGTGCTTCATTTCTAAGAGATTACAGACAGCCTCAAAGTGCCTACTTGTAAACTGATTACCATTGTCAGAAGTGACCTGATCAGAAAAACCAGCCCTGGAACAGATTTCGAATAGGCCCTGAGCGACTGCTTCGGTCGTGATAGAAGATAACGGCACTGCATTCAGGTACCTTGTTGCCAGGTCGACATATACCAGGAGGAACTGTTTCCCTGTGGACTAAGCTGGGTTAATAGGACCTGATGTGTCAATAGCGACATTTGAAAATGCCTCGATTGAGAGCTTAGTTATGCCCATGGGGACTTTCAGTGCCGGTGCCTTAAGGTGAATTGACATATGAGGCTGGAGTCTACATATCTGTCTACCTCGGCGTACATTTTGGGCCATGCAAAAGTCTTTTGAAGGACGTATCGAGTTTTTGCTTTGTCATTTTGTCTGCTGAGAGGTAAATGGTGGTCCACATACATAGCCTGGTGGCGCAGCAAAACAGGAGCCACCAACTGTTTAAAGGTCTGGCCATCTTTAGTCACATGCCTACAAAGGACTTCATCTTCAAGGGTGTAAGTGATCTGGCCTCCTCCTTTCTATGTAAAGGTTCTTCCCTTGGTGGCCTATTGCATCCAGTGTTTGAGGCTGGGGCAGTCCTGCTGCAGCTTGGCCAAGTCTGTGCAGGACTTCAGTGGCTCAAGAGGTGCATCATCTGGTAAAGGAGGGAGAAACTCTTCACATTCCACATTACGGGTATTAGCTGCAGCAGAGTCAATGTAGTCAGTTGGAGAATCATCCAAATTCCTAGTGTCAGAGTCAGTAGTTGCTGCTGGAATTACTTGTGGTGACTTCACCCGAAAGATGTTCCACTGAAAAATGTCCTCATGGTAGAGGTCGGTCTGGAAGATAGGAGCTAGGTTCAGTACATGACCCCGCAAGATAGGGTACATAAGCCCAATTCTATGCCACAGCTGGAGCTTTTCCCATGTAGTAAATACATTCCAGGTCTATAACACAACAGCATCATATCTGAGTTTCTTCATTAACCCGCACATGAACAACCTTGCCAGTGAAATTTTCATCCCTGACAATTCTCTCGTCAACAATTATGCCACTGGCTAATGTGTCAAGGGCCTATCTCAGCTTCCACGCCATTTATGGTTCCTAGGCACGTTGGGACCATCGCGGGATCATCATGTTCAGTGAATTGCACATTGGCAACTTTTGTACGGTGGTTCCACGGCATTATCCTCAGTGGCCCTTTCTGCCCTTGTTTCTATGGCATGAGCTAAGAGAGTGGTCAGACGGATATGCTGGCTGCCTCTGTGAGAGGGAGTGTGGTGGCTCTTAGAGTTTGGCTGAAAACCCTGGGAAGGTGGAGCCGGGCAATTGCCCTTGCCTCTGAACTGCTGAGGCTTAGGACTTACCAAGTCGTCCTTTTTTATTGTGGGTGCATGGCAGTAATAAGGCTTAGGAGTATGAAGAGGATGAGCTGGACAATTGAAGTTCTGAGAAGGTCCCTGTTGCTTCCCGTTCCTGTGATCTCCTTTCCGGTGAGAATCATGGTCTGCTGCGGGGGAGATTGCACTCAGAGGATGAGCCTTAGGATCAGCCCTTCTTGCCCTCATAAGGTCACAGAGACGTACTCCAGGCTGGTTGTGCTGGAGGTACTCATCCACAGCGGCTAAACTTTTCTCGAAGCTAATCTCATCCATAAGCTGGGTCCTTACATATGCAAGAACATCTTTAGGGAGGTCATTGGCAATTGATTCAAACATCAAGAACGGATGCTACTTCTCTAGAGGACATTTTGCAACTTGCAGCCAATCATTAAAGAGGCGAGCCTTGCGGTTGCCAAAGGCACTACAGTTCTTCTTCCAATGAAAACCGGAGACAAATCTAGCACGACACTCAGCTGGCAAAATATTCTACGAGGCTAGAAATGTGCGATTAACTTTCTCGTAGTCTCTCAGTTGCCAATGGTTGAGTTCATTGACCAAGGCAAGCAGACGGGATGGTATGGAGGTGAGCAGCCAATGACTCTTCTCAGCCTTGATACCTGCACTAGCAGTTGTAAGACTTTCGAAAGATCGGATGTAAGTATCGAGCTATTGCTTGCCATCATCCTCATATGTCCATATTGGAGGGAGGGCCTCTCACAAGGCTGGTCACTATTTCCGGATGAAACACCACTCTCCAGGGTTTCCACTTGAAGCCAAGCAAGTACAAGCTCATGTTTGTGCTGTGCTTGTGCCTGCGCCAGGTAATAATCACGTTGTGCTTGCTTGCTTTCTCGTTTCGCTCGTGCCTGCTCCTGTTCGGATGTTTTCCTCTCCAGTCCAGCTCGGCATTTAGTCATCTTGTCATGAGCCCGCTCAAGGAGCATTGGTCCTGGGGTATAGTCGTATTTCTCACCCATAGCAATCATCTTGTCCAGGTAACTCTCCTTATCGAATGTATCGATGGTTTCCTGTGACTGCTTAGTTTCTATATTGGTTTCCTGTAACTGCTCGGTAGCCGTGGTGGTTTCCTAAACAGTCAATAATGAAGTGCCAAAATAGATCAACCACAAAAAAAAATACTACAAAAGAAAAAAAATATTGAAAGAACCACACAACACCAAGGAGAGGAAAAAAAAATTCAACGCTTCATTTCAATCTTATACGTAACCATGATCCCAAAACCTCACAATGAAAGTGACTCAAAATACAATCAAGGACTACAGCTGCTAAATGTTGCTAAACAGTGCATTAAACACTGGTAATAAAGGATGGCAGTTGCGCCTGATTAACAGCATTATGCGGCCGTACCTGCGGTTATGGTGCAAATGAAAGTAATGAGCAACAACACATTTTACGGACAAGCACCTGGTGTAAGAGGCTACAAACAAGTAAAGTATAGCGGTCATGCCTGTGTATGAGCACGTATATGGCAGTACCAACAAGTAAAGTGTAGTGAGTAAAATACTGGAGTGTTGCCAAAAGGGCACAGTTCCTACACAAAATACACCAAATATAAGCTAGCGGCTTACAAGGCAGCCAAATTACACATGCGTCTACTAATAATGAAACAAAAAAATATTTTTGAGTGACAACTCAGACAAATGAAGGGCTTAACCTAGACTCAACAAATGACGCCAAAGTGTTCTCCCCAATCTATGAGCAGTCAATGCTTGAGTATAAGAATTCAATTATAAGCCATGTACTTAATATGCATACCCACAATTCCTAAATCCCAAAGAAATATAAACAATTCCCAACAAATATCACTCTTTAACAAATATATAAAACACTAATGCTTTAAAACTCAATCTTATCACACAAATAAATGAATATATAATATGTGTTCTCGTCATGCAAAATTTCTTAATTCTGTTACCACATAATCTCATGCAGATTTCCTGAAATTTTGTTTACCACATAGTAAGCAAGGAAAGTATTAGTTACCGTAATTAATTATGAAAATTAAAGAAAAAGAAGTTTCATACGCAACATGTCTAGCGATAAAATATTTGTGCGCAGCATAAGATTCATTCTTTTCAATAATCCGAGCCAATGGTAATCAGGTTCATGTGCGATATTAAAAAGCAAACAAAAAAATTTATCAACATCAGTCTGTTCGGGAACCAACTGTATTGTGGGAGGTTGTTAAGTTTCTGTTTTACTAAGGTGACTCAAAGTACTGAGCTCGGTTAAGAGCTCACAAACAGACAGGACAGATATAACTGTACATGCACACCACTCCCGAACTACCACTACTCAGTTAAACGAAGCTCAGAATTCAACTTTCTTTTAATTTTTGAAATGTAATAACACATTAAAAAAATAATAAAATTTTGGAAAACTGGAACAAATCGTAAATCTCAAATTTATGGAATGCTGTCTCAAATCTCGAAGGTGGTGAGCATTATTTCGATTCCCGGCACTACAAATGGATGCCAAAACTATTGCCTCAACTTGGCGATCACCTCTGTCACACAGGCAGAGTAGAATAGAGGACACTGTAAATGCAGAAACAAAAACGACACACCATTTATTATGGGAAAACAGAAGGCATGAGCACACAAATAATGAGTTTCCAATATTATTCTAATGGATGAAAATATATTGGTTAGTCACAGCTAACCAGAAATATTGACACTACCGTAAGAGCATACAAAAACCATTAAATATTTGCTGGCATTAGCATAAAACAATTTATTCACAATAAATGAAGAATAATCAAGACAAATACAGTATGTATTCCTTAAATTGGGGTAACCATAAAAGTTTGCAATGCCAATAGAGCAAAATTACTCGTTAATTATTTGCAATTTATATTATAAAACACTTTATTTAAGATAAAGGAAGAATCTTCGAGATAAATATGTATTCATTCAAATTTGGTTAATAAGAAATATTTGCAGTGCAAAATGGGCAAAACTACCTTTTTAAGTATTTGCAACTTATAACTCAAAACACTTTATCCCAATATATGACGAATCAGCAAGATAAATACAGTATGTATTCATTAAATTGTGGTTAGCAAGAAAAATTTTCAATGCCAACAGGGTAAAATTAGTTATTATTTATTTGCAATATATAGCAAAAGCTCTTTATTTAAATTATTGATTATTTGCAATTTATAACGAAAAAACACACTATTTACGAGTATTTACGTAATGCACTTTATTTACGATGATATAATGGGGTGAAATTAAATTACAATTCGTTAGGAGAAGGGATAGGTTCTTATGTGGTAATGAGAAATAATTTGAGGACGAGATTTTACTTAGGCACCCTCAATGAAAGAAATTTCTTTTCAATGTATATCAGCGGTACTTTCCAGGTCAAGGAATCAAATATTATTCCAGTTAGATAATCTACAAAACCTCGTTTTGTATGGGAATGGACTCTGAGAAAAAAAGTTCTTAGGATTTGGCTTGTAAAGGATTTGACCAGTAATAATAATAATAATAATAATAATAATAATAATAATAATAATAATAATAATAATAATAATAATAATAATAATAATAATAATAATAATAATAATAATAATAATAATAATAATAATAATAATAATAATAATAATACATACATACATACATACATACATACATACATATACCTTGGCTGTTTCCCCCTTAAATTGGGGGGTAGCCGACATCAAGAAAGGAAAACAAATAGGGGGATAACTTTGCTCTATGGGCAATGACGAGGGAGCTAGCGACCGTTCAGATAGCACTGCTGGAGTGCCACAGCCCATCCTCCCGGCTCTTCCACAACCTGTGTCGCTTCACAACTGCCAGCTCCTCCTACTGCCCCTACCACAGGGCTATCTCTGTAAGATGCAGCCCCGTGGTAACAGCAGATGCCCATCAGAGCCGCGTCACAATCGCTCGCCACTCATTCCTATTCCTAGCACGCTCGCTTGCTTCCCTCACATCCATCCTCCTATCATTCAGGGCTCTCCTTACTCCATCCATCCATCCAAACCTAGGCCTCCCTCTAAGATTTCTCCCATCAACTCTCGCATTCATCACCTTTTTCAGCAGCCTCTCATCATCCATCCTTTCCACATGGCCAAACCATCTCAGAACATTCATATCTACTCTGGCTGCAATTTCTCTCCTCACACCCGTTCTTGCTCTCACTACTTCATTCCTAACCCTATCCAATCGAGATACACCAATCATACTCCTCAGGTATTTCATCTCAAACACATTTAGTTTCCGTCTCTCACTTACTTTCATACCCCATAACTCTGATCCATACATCACAGTTGGCACAACCACTTTCTCATACAAAACTTTCTTAACATTCATTTCCAACCCTCTATTCTTCATCACTCCTTTCAATGCACCCAATACTTTACATCCTTCATTCACTCTGTGATACACATCTGCTTCCACTCCACCATTTGCAGCTATAACCGAGCCTAAATACTTAAACTGATTAACCTCCTCAAGTGTCTCTCCATTCAACATAACATTCAATCCATGGCCATCCTCATTTCTTGTACACCTCATAACCTTACTCTCTCTCATATTCACTCGCAGCTTCCTTCTCTCACACACCATTCCAAATTCTGACACTAACTGACACAGCTTTTCCTCTGAATCTGCCACCACCACAGTATCATCTGCAAACAGCAACTGATTCAGCTCCCACTCGTTATCATCCCCATCTACCATTCTCAAACCTCGACCACGCACTCGCTCATTCACCTCTCTTACAACTCCATCAATATACAAATTGAACAGCCATGGTGACATCACACATCCCTGTCTCAGTCCCACACTCACTTGAAACCACTCCTCACTTCATTCCCTAACCTAACACAAGCTCTGCTACCCTCATACAAACTCTTCACTGCATGCAACAATTTACCATTGATTCCATATAATCTCAAAACATTCCACATAGCCTCTCTATCAACTCTATCATATGCTTTCTCCAGATCCAAAAATGCAAAATACACATCCTTACCCTTTGCTAAATATTTCTCACATAACTGCCTAACTATAAAAATTTGATCTATACAACCTCTACCTCTCCTAAAACCACTCTGCACTTCCGCGATCACATATTCTGTCTTATCCCTAATGCTATTAACCAGTATCCTGCCATATACTTTTCCTACCACACTCAACAAACTTATACCCCTAAAATTACTGCATTCATACATATCTCCCTTACCTTTGTTTAGGGGCACTATACAGGCAATCACCCAATCCACTGGCACCAATGACAACATAAAGCATATATTAAACACTCACACTAACCATTCCAATGCAGTCACACCCCCTTCTTTCAACATCTCCGCTCTCACACAATCCATTCCAGGTGCTTTACCTGCTTTCGCTTCATACAATGCCCTTTTCACCTCCTCTCTTGTAATCTCTCTCTCATTTTAATCTCCCATTACTGGCACTTGAACCCCTCCCACTGCCACTATAGCTGCCTCTCTATCTTCCTCAACATTCAGCAAGCACTCAAAATATTCTGCCCATCTTTTCCTAGCATTGTTCCCTCTTAACATCTGTCCATTCACATCTTTCACTGTCTCTTCCATCCTCGATCCACCCTTCCTTGCTCTCTTCACTTCTTTCCAAAACTTCTTTTTATTCTCCTCAATAATCCTGTCCCCACCTAACATTTGCCAACCTCTTCTCTTCCTCTACCTTCCGCTTGGTTTTCACATTTTTCTCCCTATATCTTTCATACTTCTCCCTACTTTTACACTGCAGCAATTCCTCACAAGCCCTCTTTTTCTCTTCCACCTTCATTTTCACCCCTTCATTCCACCACTCGCTGCCCCTCCTCATGCCACCTCCAACAAACCTCTTTCCAC
>JAXCGZ010009783.1:2500-7500 GCA_037179515.1 Halocaridina rubra | reverse complement strand
GGGATAGCACTGCTCATAAGTGAGAGGATTCAAGTTGAAGAAATAAACTTGGCTATAGAAAGTGAGTTCAAGGAATTTCTTGTTGCTCGCATAAATACTGGGTCAGAGAGCATTATAATAACTGTTGTATACAACCCACCAAGGAACCAAAGTAGGCTTGAAGTTTATGAGGAAAGTCATATAGGTACTATTGAAGTCATAAACTCAGTTGTTAACATGGCACGGGAAAAAAATGTAGGATTTTGATTATGGGAGACTTTAATCATAAAGAGATAGATTGGATAAATCTTGACCCACACAGTGGTGAGGACTCATTCGGGGCAAGATTTCTAGATTGCGTACAAGGGAATTTCCTACACCAACATGTAATGGAACCAACAAGGGCCAGGGGTGGGGATGAGCCATCACTACTTGATCTAGTGTTCACAGATAATGTGTTGGATATTGAAAAAATTGAGTATGAACCACCAATTGGAAAGAGTGACCACTGTGTGTTGTTGATGGAGTATATCATTGAAGATATTCTTCCTGAGAGTAGAGGCACTAAGGACATGAGGAGGAACTATCCGAAAGGAGATTACATCAAAATGAATGAGCTTTTTGCAGTTATTGACTGGAGAACCTTATTTTACAACAAATCTGTACAAGAAATGTATGACATCTTTTGTGAGAAATATGGGAAGATAGTAGATTGCTGCATACCTGTCACCAAAGTAGGTGTAATTCATGCCAGAGAGAAATGGTTCGATAATGGGTGTAAAAGAGCTAAGGAGTGGAGAGACAAATGCTGGAAAAGGTATAGGAGGAGAAAAAACATAAATGCCTGGCAAACCTACAAAAGAGCAAGAAATGACTACCTAAGTAAAAGGAGAGAGGCAGAGAGAGACTATGAGAGGGACATCACCAGGAAGGCTAAAGAAAATCCCAAGCTTTTCCACAGCTTTATCAGAGGAAAACTGAAGGTAAAAGAACAGGTTTTAAGGCTAAAGAGAGCGGATGGAAGCATCACTGAGACGGATGAAGAGATCTACAAAGAATTGAACAAGGAGTTTCAGTCAGTATTTACAGTAGAAAATACCCCACCCCCTCAGATTGCAGTGATAGAAGCTCAAGGGCCGGTATTAGAGAACATCAACCTTACAGCCACAGAGGTATGCAAAGCGCTGATGGATTTAGATGTTCATAAAGCTACAGGTCCTGATGACATATCCCCTCATGTGCTTAAAAGATGCGCAAACACAATATCAGTGGCACTAAGCATCATATTTAAGGAGTCACTGGAGTCGGGGGAGATTCCAAGATGCTGGAAACAAGCAAATGTGATACCTATCTTCAAAAAGGGAAGGAGGGATACTGCTCTGAACTATAGACCAGTTTCCTTGACCAGCATAGTTTGCAAAGTTATGGAGAAACTACTAAGGAAACATATCTCTCTTCACTTGGAATCCTTCAACTTTTTGTCAGTGAGGCAACATGGCTTCAGAGAAGGTAGATCAACAGTAACAAACTTATTAGAATTTTATGATGAGGTAAGCCAAATCTTACAGGAAAGAGAGGGATGGGCAGATTGCATATTCCTAGACTTCCAGAAAGCGTTTGACACTGTTCCACATGGGAGACTTATTAGGAAGCTGCAATCAATGGCTAGAATAGGTGGAAATGTTTTGGAATGGATAAAAACTTACTTAGAAGGAAGGGAACAGAGGGTTAGAGTAAGACACTCAGTGTCTGAATGGAGAAGAGTTAGTAGTGGAGTTCCACAGGGTTCAGTTTTAGGGCCACTTTTGTTCCTTGTATATGTAAATGACCTACCAGAGTCTGTAAATTCATTCATGAATATGTTTGCAGATGATGCAAAGATTGTGAAGAAAGTAAAAAACGAGAACAATGGTAGAGAACTTCAGGAGGATCTAAATAATCTGCATGAGTGGTCAGAAAAGTGGCTAATGAAATTCAATACTTCAAAATGTAAGGTAATGAGAATGGGTACAAGTGCAAGAAGGCCAAAGCTTGACTACTCGGTGGCTGGAGTACAACTTCAAGAGACAGAAAATGAGAGAGATCTAGGAGTAAACATACTGGCAGATTTGTCTCCAGAAATACATATAAATGGCATAGTAAGGGCAGCATATGCATTCTTATCAAATGTAAGGGTAGCCTTCAGGCACATGGACAAGGAAATGTTCAGAAATATTTATGTAACCTATGTGAGTCCAAAACTCGAATGTGCAGCCCCCTTTTGGAATCCGCACTTGAAAAAGCACATAGCTAAGCTTGAAAAAGTTCAAAGACATGCCACGAAACTGGTGCCAGAAATACGCAATCTCAGTTATGATGAGAGGCTGAGGGAATTAGACTTACCATCACTCGAAGCTAGAAGAGTGAGGGGGGATATGGTGACAGTCTTTAAATTCCTTCATGGTTATGATAGAGTGGATAGGGATCGATATTTTGATATGGCTGGCTCTAGAACTAGAGGTCATAGTTTGAAGCTTCGTAAGAAAACTTCTTCGCAGGATGTAAGGAAATACTTTTTCAGTGTAAGAGTAGTTGATAATTGGAATTCGCTAAGCGAGGAGGTAGTTAATGCTATCTCAATCCATAGTTTTAAGGACAGGTATGATAAGTATCACTAAGTATAAAATGGAAGCGATCAAGAGACGGGAAGATACGAGCTTTGGGCTCTTTCCCGTAAACACAATTAGGTAATCACAATTAGGTAATCACACACACACACATATATATATATATATATATATATATATATATATATATATATATATATATATATATATATATATATATATATATATATATATATATATATATATATATATATATATATAGTGTGTGTGTGATTACCTAATTGTGATTACCTAATTGTGTTTACGGGAAAGAGCCCAAAGCTCGTATCTTCCCGTCTCCTGATCGGTTCCATTTTTAGACTTAGTGATACTTATCATACCTGTCCTTAAAACTATGGATTGAGATAGCATTAACTACCTCCTCGCTTAGCGAATTCCAATTATCAACTACTCTTACACTGAAAAAGTATTTCCTTACATCCTGCAAACAAGTTTTCTTACGAAGCTTCAAACTATGACCTCTAGTTCTAGAGCCAGCCATATCGAAATATCGATCCCTATCCACTCTATCATAACCATGAAGGAATTTAAAGACTGTCACCATATCCCCCCTTACTCTTCTAGCTTCGAGTGATGGCAAGTCTAATTCCCTCAGCCTCTCATCATAACCGAGATTGCGTATTTCTGGCACCAGTTTCGTGGCATGTCTTTGAACTTTTTCAAGCTTAGCTATGTGCTTTTTCAAGTGCGGCTTCCAAAAGGGGGCTGCATATTCGAGTTTTGGCCTCACATAGGTTACATAAATATTTCTGAACATTTCCTTGTCCATGTGCCTGAAGGCTACCCTTACATTTGATAAGAATGCATATGCTGCCCTTACTACGCCATTTATATGTATTTCTGGAGACAAATCTGCCAGTATGTTTACTCCTAGATCTCTCTCATTTTCTGTCTCTTGAAGTTGTACTCCAGCCACCGAGTAGTCAAGCTTGGGCCTTCTTGCACTTGTACCCATTCTCATTACCTTACATTTTGAGGTATTGAATTTCATTAGCCACTTTTCTGACCACTCATGCAGATTATTTAGATCCTCCTGAAGTTCTCTACCATTGTTCTCGTTTTTTACTTTCTTCACAATCTTTGCACCATCTGCAAACATATTCATGAATGAATTTACAGACTCTGGTAGGTCATTTACATATACAAGGAACAAAAGTGGCCCTAAAACTGAACCCTGTGGAACTCCACTACTAACTCTTCTCCATTCAGACACTGAGTGTCTTACTCTAACCCTCTGTTCCCTTCCTTCTAAGTAAGTTTTTATCCATTCCAAGACATTTCCACCTATTCTAGCCATTGATTGCAGCTTCCTAATAAGTCTCCCATGTGGAACAGTGTCAAACGCTTTCTGGAAGTCTAGGAATATGCAATCTGCCCAGCCCTCTCTTTCCTGTAAGATTTGGCTTACCTCATCATAAAATTCTAATAAGTTTGTTACTGTTGATCTTCCTTCTCTGAAGCCATGTTGCCTCACTGACAAAAAGTTGAAGGATTCCAAGTGACGAGAGATATGTTTCCTTAGTAGTTTCTCCATAAGTTTGCAAACTATGCTGGTCAAGGAAACTGGTCTATAGTTCAGAGCAGTATCCCTCCTTCCCTTTTTGAAGATAGGTATCACATTTGCTTGTTTCCAGCATCTTGGAATCTCCCCCGACTCCAGTGACTCCTTAAATATGATACTTAGTGCCACTGATATTGTGTTTGCGCATCTTTTAAGCACATGAGGGGATATGTCATCAGGACCTGTAGCTTTATGAACATCTAAATCCATCAGCGCTTTGCATACCTCTGTGGCTGTAAGGTTGATGTTCTCTAATACCGGCCCTTGAGCTTCTATCACTGCAATCTGAGGGGGTGGGGTATTTTCTACTGTAAATACTGACTGAAACTCCTTGTTCAATTCTTTGCAGATCTCTTCGTCCGTCTCAGTGATGCTTCCATCCGCTCTCTTTAGCCTTAAAACCTGTTCTTTTACCTTCAGTTTTCCTCTGATAAAGCTGTGGAAAAGCTTGGGATTTTCTTTAGCCTTCCTGGTGATGTCCCTCTCATAATCTCTCTCTGCCTCTCTCCTTTTACTTAGGTAGTCATTTCTTGCTCTTTTGTAGGTTTGCCAGGCATTTATGTTTTTTCTCCTCCTATACCTTTTCCAGCATTTGTCTCTCCACTCCTTAGCTCTTTTACACCCATTATCGAACCATTTCTCTCTGGCATGAATTACACCTACTTTGGTGACAGGTATGCAGCAATCTACTATCTTCCCATATTTCTCACAAAAGATGTCATACATCTCTTGTAGAGATTTGTTGTAAAATAAGGTTCTCCAGTCAATAACTGCAAAAAGCTCATTCATTTTGA
>JAXCGZ010009782.1:47500-80305 GCA_037179515.1 Halocaridina rubra | reverse complement strand
AGCAAGGAAGCCCTAGTTCTAGAGCCAGCCATATCAAAATATCGATCCCTATCCACTCTATCATAACCATGAAGGAATTTAAAGACTGTCACCATATCCCCCCTCACTCTTCTAGCTTCGAGTGATGGTAAGTCTAATTCCCTCAGCCTCTCATCATAACTGAGATTGCGTATTTCTGGCACCAGTTTCGTGGCATGTCTTTGAACTTTTTCAAGCTTAGCTATGTGCTTTTTCAAGTGCGGATTCCAAAAGGGGGCTGCATATTCGAGTTTTGGCCTCACATAGGTTACATAAATATTTCTGAACATTTCCTTGTCCATGTGCCTGAAGGCTACCCTTACATTTGATAAGAATGCATATGCTGCCCTTACTATGCCATTTACATGTATTTCTGGAGACAAATCTGCCAGTATGTTTACTCCTAGATCTCTCTCATTTTCTGTCTCTTGAAGTTGTACTCCAGCCACCGAGTAGTCAAGCTTGGTCCTTCTTGCACTTGTACCCATTCTCATTACCTTACATTTTGAAGTATTGAATTTCATTAGCCACTTTTCTGACCACTCATGCAGATTATTTAGATCCCCCTGAAGTTCTCTACCATTGTTCTCGTTTTTTACTTTCTTCACAATCTTTGCATCATCTGCAAACATATTTATGAATGAATTTACAGACTCTGGTAGGGCATTTACATATACAAGGAACAAAAGTGGCCCTAAAACTGAACCCTGTGGAACTCCACTACTAACTCTTCTCCATTCAGACACTGAGTGTCTTACTCTAACCCTCTGTTCTCTTCCTTCTAAGTAAGTTTTTATCCATTCCAAAACATTTCCACCTATTGTAGCCATTGATTGCAGCTTCCTAATAAGTCTCCCATGTGGAACAGTGTCAAACGCTTTCTGGAAGTCTAGGAATATGCAATCTGCCCAGCCCTCTCTTTCCTGTAAGATTTGGCTGAGCTCATCATAAAATTCTAATAAGTTTGTTACTGTTGATCTACCTTCTCTGAAGCCATGTTGCCTCACTGACAAAAAGTTGAAGGATTCCAAGTGAAGAGAGATATGTTTCCTTAGTAGTTTCTCCATAACTTTGCAAACTATGCTGGTCAAGGAAGCTGGTCTCTAGTTCAGAGCCGTATCCCTCCTTCCCTTTTTGAAGATAGGTATCACATTTGCTTGTTTCTAGCATCTTGGAATCTCCCCCGACTCCAGTGACTCCTTAAATATGATACTTAGTGCCACTGATATTGTGTTTGCGCATTTTTTAAGCACATGAGGGGATATGTCATCAGGACCTGTAGCTTTATGAACATCTAAATCCATCAGCGATTTGCATACCTCTGTGGCTGTAAGGTTGATGTTCTCTAATACCGGCCCTTGAGCTTCTATCACTGCAATCTGAGGGGGTGGGGTATTTTCTACTGTAAATACTGACTGAAACTCCTTGTTCAATTCTTTGCAGATCTCTTCATCCGTCTCAGTGATGCTTCAATCTGCTCTCTTTAGCCTTAAAACCTGTTCATTTACCTTCAGTTTTCCTCTGATAAAGCTGTGGAAAAGCTTGGGATTTTCTTTAGCCTTCCTGGTGATGTCCCTCTCATAGTCTCTCTCTGCCTCTCTCCTTTTACTTAGGTAGTCATTTCTTGCTCTTTTGTAGGATTGCCAGGCATTTATGTTTTTTCTCCTCCTATACCTTTTCCAGCATTTGTCTCTCCACTCCTTAGCTCTTTTACACCCATTATCGAACCATTTCTCTCTGGCATGAATTACACCTACTTTGGTGACAGGTATGCAGCAATCTACTATCTTCCCATATTTCTCACAAAAGATGTCAGACATTTCTTGTACAGATTTGTTGTAAAATAAGGTTCTCCAGTCAATAACTGCAAAAAGCTCATTCATTTTGATGTAATCTCCTTTCAGATAGTTCCTCCTCATGTCCTCAGTGCCTCTACTCTCAGGAAGAATATCTTCAATGATATACTCCATCAACAACACACAGTGGTCACTCTTTCCAATTGGTTGTTCATACTCAATATTTTCAATATCCAACACATTATCTGTGAACACCAGATCAAGTAGTGATGGCTCATCCCCACCCCTGGCCCTTGTTGGTTCCATTACATGTTGGTGTAGGAAATTCCCTTGTACGCAATCTAGGAATCTTGCCCAGAATGAGTCCTCACCACTGTGTGGGTCAAGATTTATCCAATCTATCTCTTTATGATTAAAGTCTCCCATAATAAAAATCCTACATTTTTTTTTCCCGTGCCATGTTAACAACTGAGTTTATGACTTCAATAGTACCTATATGACTTTCCTCATAAACTTCAAGCCTATTTTGGTTCCTTGGTGGGTTGTATACAACAGTTATTATAATGCTCTCTGACCCAGTATTTATGCGAGCAACAAGAAATTCCTTGAACTCACTTTCTATAGCCAAGTTTATTTCTTCAACTTGAATCCTTTCACTTATGAGCAGTGCTATCCCTCCACCAGTCCTCTCAGATCTTTCAACCCTTAGTATTCTGAAGCCCTTAGGAAAAACTGTGACACTGTTTATGTCCTCACTCAACTTAGTCTCTGTAATTGCTACTATATCTGCTTTACTGTTGTGAATCCTATCTTTTAATTCTACTGCCTTACCAGCTAATCCATCAGCATTTGTGTATAACAATCTTAATGAGGCCCCATCCCCTGATCTTCTGTCATTATCTTCTTTATCTCCCCTTTGTCTGGAAGAACTCTGTAACGAAAATTTTTCTTCTGTTCTTCATTTCTTTCATCATTTAACCTTCTTGCCTCTTGCAACGTGTTTTTGATCTTTCCCATCTCTTCCTGTGTTCTGTATCATCTAATGAACACTTCTTTGAATTCTTGAAGGTCTTTTAGACTTTTTTTTCTCAACAATATTTCCCTACATGTTTCCCCTCTCTCAAAGGTTACTTTTGTTGGTCTCGGCTTTTCTTCCCTCGAATATTTACCTAGTTGGTGTATGTTTACAACATCCTCAGGACCACAAACTACTCCAAGCTTTCTTATCAGGTCTACAACCCTAGCTTTATTTTCTTCAAGTCTCCCCTGCCATGTTGGCTCCTCGGATTCACTTATGCCTGAGATTACCACTGTCTTCTCCTTATCAAGTGCCTGTCTGATGAGTGGGTTTGCCCTTTCCATCACAACGTCTTTCATTTTTTCGATTACTGTCTCTTTATAGTCAACTGTTTGTATGTTTTCCAGTGCCACCACCTTTACAGCCTCTTTTACTGCCACATTCCCCTTTAGTGCATCAGCAAAGGAAGTTTTCATGGCATCATTTTCCATATTCAGCTCCTGGAACTCTTTTCTGAACTGTTCAATGTTTTCCTTAATCTGGACATTCCAAGCAGCAATCTTGTCTCTCTCAGAAGAGAGCAGTGAACTAACATCTAATTCCTTTAGGTTGTCATTCAGCTGTTTGTTTTTATCTTCTTGTTTAGAAATTCTAGATTCTAGTTGACTCTTTTCCCCTTCCAGCTTCTTTATTCTTTTTTCTAGTTCCTTTCTCTCCTGCCCTTGTGCTTTATTTGCTTCCTCCAAAGATCTTATTTGCTCTTTGAGTGTTTCATTCTCTTTCATTTCTCCATCCATATTCCGAATTTTATCATCAAGGCTTATAACCATTGCCTCTAAATTCTTGATTTTCTGTTTAAGTCCCCTAATGGCTACCCCTCCTACCGACCCATGGATGGGAGAGGTTTGGGACAGAGATGGCGTCATTTTTATGTTCTCCCTCTCACAGAATATAGAAAGAAGACGAGAAAGAGGAAAAAAAAAGAGAAAAACTTTTAATTAAGCTTCACACAGAATTTTTATATCTCCATATAAGTGCTATTTAGTGACTCAGTTTATCTCTTTTCTGGTAACACACATCTTAACTTAAAAACTTGACCATGGTAATTTAAGGATAAAAAGAAAAAGAAAAACAAAAGTCAAACCTGAAGGAAAATTCGAATTTGTGTGATTACCTAATTGTGATTACCTAATTGTGTTTACGGGAAAGAGCCCAAAGCTCGAATCTTACCGTCTCCTGATCGGTTCCATTTTAGACTTAGTGATACTTATCGTACCTGTCCTTAAAACTATGGATTGAGATAGCATTAACTACCTCCTCGCTTAGCGAATTCCAATTATCAACTACTCTTACACTGAAAAAGTATTTCCTTACATCCTGCAAAGAAGTTTTCTTACGAAGCTTCAAACTATGACCTCTAGTTCTAGAGCCAGCCATATCGAAATATCGATCCCTATCCACTCTATCATAACCATGAAGGAATTTAAAGACTGTCACCATATCCCCCCTTACTCTTCTAGCTTCGAGTGATGGTAAGTCTAATTCCCTCAGCCTCTCATCATAACTGAGATTGCGTATTTCTGGCACCAGTTTCGTGGCATGTCTTTGAACTTTTTCAAGCTTAGCTATGTGCTTTTTCAAGTGCGGATTCCAAAAGGGGGCTGCATATTCGAGTTTTGGCCTCACATAGGTTACATAAATATTTCTGAACATTTCCTTGTCCATGTGCCTGAAGGCTACCCTTACATTTGATAAGAATGCATATGCTGCCCTTACTATGCCATTTATATGTATTTCTGGAGACAAATCTGCCAGTATGTTTACTCCTAGATCTCTCTCATTTTCTGTCTCTTGAAGTTGTACTCCAGCCACCGAGTAGTCAAGCTTGGTGTGTGTGTGTGTGTGTGTGTTGTGTGTGTGTGTGTGTGTGTGTGTGTGTGTGTGATTACCTAATTGTGATTACCTAATTGTGTTTACGGGAAAGAGCCCAAAGCTCGTATCTTTGGGCTCTTTCCCGTAAAGATGTGTGTGTGTGTGTGATTACCTAATTGTGATTACCTAATTGTGTTTACGGGAAAGAGCCCAAAGCTCGTATCTTCCCGTCTCCTGATCGGTTCCATTTTTAGACTTAGTGATACTTATCATACCTGTCCTTAAAACTATGGATTGAGGTAGCATTAACTACCTCCTCGCTTAGCGAATTCCAATTATCAACTACTCTTACACTGAAAAAGTATTTCCTTACATCCTGCAAACAAGTTTTCTTCCGAAGCTTCAAACTATGACCTCTAGTTCTAGAGCCAGCCATATCGAAATATCGATCCCTATCCACTCTATCATAACCATGAAGGAATTTAAAGACTGTCACCATATCCCCCCTTACTCTTCTAGCTTCGAGTGATGGCAAGTCTAATTCCCTCAGCCTCTCATCATAACCGAGATTGCGTATTTCTGGCACCAGTTTCGTGGCATGTCTTTGAACTTTTTCAAGCTTAGCTATGTGCTTTTTCAAGTGCGGATTCCAAAAGGGGGCTGCATATTCGAGTTTTGGCCTCACATAAGTTACATAAATATTTCTGAACATTTCCTTGTCCATGTGCATGAAGGCTACCCTTACATTTGATAAGAATGCATATGCTGCCCTAACTACGCCATTTATATGTATTTCTGGAGACAAATCTGCCAGTATGTTTACTCCTAGATCTCTCTCATTTTCTGTTTCTTGAAGTTGTACTCCAGCCACCGAGTAGTCAAGCTTGGGCCTTCTTGCACTTGTACCCATTCTCATTACCTTACATTTTGAGGTATTGAATTTCATTAGCCACTTTTCTGACCACTCATGCAGATTATTTAGATCCTCCTGAAGTTCTCTACCATTGTTCTCGTTTTTTACTTTCTTCACAATCTTTGCATCATCTGCAAACATATTCATGAATGAATTTACAGACTCTGGTAGGTCATTTACATATACAAGGAACAAAAGTGGCCCTAAAAACTGAACCCTGTGGAACTCCACTACTAACTCTTCTCCATTCAGACACTGAGTGTCTTACTCTAACCCTCTGTTCCCTTCCTTCTAAGTAAGTTTTTATCCATTCCAAGACATTTCCACCTATTCTAGCCATTGATGTGTGTGTGTGTGTGTGTGTGTGTGTGTGTGTGTGTGTGTGTGTGTGTGTGTGTGTGCGTGTGTGTGTGTGTGTGTGTGTGTGTGTGTGTGTGTGTGTGTGTGTGTGTGTGTGTGTGTGTGTGTGTGTGTGTGTGTTTACCTAATTGTGTTTACGGAAAAGAGCCCAAAGCTCGTATCTTCCCGTGTCCTGATTGGTTCCATTTTACACTTAGTGATGCTTATCATACCTGTCCTTAAAACTATGGATTGAGATAGCAATAACTACCTCCTCGCTTAGCCAATTCCAATTATCAACTAATACATTGAAAAAGTATTTCCTTACATACTGCGAAGAAGTTTTCTTACGAAGCTTCAAACTATGACCTCTAGTTCTAGAGCCAACCATATCAAAATATCGATCCCTATCCACCCTATCATAACCATGAAGGAATTTAAAGACTGTCACCATATCTCCCCTCAATCTTCTAGCTTCGAGTGATGGTAAGTCTAATTCCCTCAGACTCTCATCATAACTGAGATTGCGTATTTCTGGCACCAGTTTCGTGGCATGTCTTTGAACTTTTTCAAGCTTAGCTATGTGCTTTTTCAAGTGTGTGTGTGTGTGTGTGTGTGTGTGTGTGTGTGTGATTACCTAATTGTTTTTACGGGAAAGAGCCCAAAGCTCGTATCTTCCCGTGTCCTGATCGGTTCCATTTTATACTTAGTGATGCTTATCATACCTGTCCTTAAAACTATGGATTGAGATAGCATTAACTACCTCCTCGCTTAGCCAATTCCAATTATCAACTACTCTTACACTGAAAAGGTATTTCCTTACATCCTGCGAAGAAGTTTTCTTACGAAGCTTCAAACTATGACCTCTAGTTCTAGAGCCAACCATATCAAAATATCGATCCCTATCCACCCTATCATAACCATGAAGGAATTTAAAGACTGTCACCATATCTCCCCTCAATCTTCTAGCTTCGAGTGATGGTAAGTCTAATTCCCTCAGCCTCTCATCATAACTGAGATTGCGTATTTATGGCACCAGTTTCGTGGCATGTCTTTGAACTTTTTCAAGCTTAGCTATGTGCTTTTTCAAGTGCGGATTCCAAAAGGGGGCTGCATATTCGAGTTTTGGCCTCACATAGGTTACATAAATATTTCTGAACATTTCCTTGTCCATGTGCTTGAAGGCTACCCTTACATTTGATAAGAATGCATATGCTGCCCTTACTATGCCATTTATATGTATTTCTGGAGACAAATCTGCCAGTATGTTTACTCCTAGATCTCTCTCATTTTCTGTCTCTTGAAGTTGTACTCCAGCCACCGAGTAGTCAAGCTTGGGCCTTCTTGCACTTGTACCCATTCTCATTACCTTACATTTTGAAGTATTGAATTTCATTAGCCACTTTTCTGACCACTCATGCAGATTATTTAGATCCTCCTGAAGTTCTCTACCATTGTTCTCGTTTTTTACTTTCTTCACAATCTTTGCATCATCTGCAAACATATTCATGAATGAATTTACAGACTCTGGTAGGTCATTTACATATACAAGGAACAAAAGTGGCCCTAAAACTGAACCCTGTGGAACTCCACTACTAACTCTTCTCCATTCAGACACTGAGTGTCTTACTCTAACCCTCTGTGTGTGCAATTACCTAATTGTGTTTACGGGAAAGGGCCCAAAGTTCGTATCTTCCCGTCTCCTGATCGGTTCCATTTTATACTTAGTGATACTTATCATATCTGTCCTTAAAACTATGGATTGAGATAGCATTAACTACCTCCTCACTTAGCGAATTCCAATTATCAAATACTCTTACACTGAAAAAGTATTGCCTTACATCCTGCAAAGAAGTTTTCTTATGAAGCTTCAAACTATGACCTCTAGTTCTAGAGCCAGCCATATCAAAATATCGATCCCTATCCACTCTATCATGACCAGGAAGAAATTTAAAGACTGTTACCATATCCACCCTCAATCTTCTAGCTTCGAGTGATGGTAAGTCTAATTCCCTCAGCCTCTCATCATAACTGAGATTGTGTATTTCTGGCACCAGTTTCGTGGCATGTCTTTGAACTTTTTCAAGCTTAGCTATGTGCTTTTTCAAGTGCGGATTCCAAAAGGGGGCTGCATATTCGAGTTTTGGCCTCACATAGGATACATAAATATTTTTGAACATTTCCTTGTCCATGTGCCTGAAGGCTACCCTTACATATGATAAGAATGCATATGCTGCCCTTACTATGCCATTTATATGTATTTCTGGAGACAAATCTGCCAGTATGTTTACTCCTAGATCTCTCTCATTTTCTGTCTCTTGAAGTTGTACCCCAACCACCGAGTAGTTAAGCTTTGGCCTTCTTGCACTTGTACCCACTCTCATTACCTTACATTTTGAAGTATTGAATTTCATTAGCCACTTTTCTGACCACTCATGCAGACTATTTAGATTTTCCTGAAGTTCTCTACCACTGTTCTCATTTCCTACTTTCTTCACAATCTTTGCATCATCTGCAAACATATTCATGAATGAATTTACAGACTCTGGTAGGTCATTTACATATACAAGGAACAAAAGTGGCCCTAAAACTGAACCCTGTGGAACTCCACTACTAACTCTTCTCCATTCAGACACTGAGTGTCTTACTCTAACCCTCTATTCCCTTCCTTCTAAGTAAGTTCTTATCCATTCCAAGACATTTCCACCTATTCTAGCCATTGCTTGCAGCTTCCTAATAAGTTTCCCATGTGGAACAGTGTCAAAAGCTTTCTGGAAGTCTAGGAATATGCAATCTGCCTAGCCCTCTCTTTCCTGTAACATTCGGCTTACCTCATCATAAAATTCTAATAAGTTTGTTACTGTTGATCTTCCTTCTCTGAAGCCATGTTGCCTCACTGACATAAAGTTGAAGGATTCCAAGTGAAGAGAGATATGTATCCTTAATAGTTTCTCCATAACTTTGCAAACTATGCTGGTCAAGGAAACTGGTCTGTAGTTCAGAGCCGTATCCCTCCCTCCCTTTTTGAAGATAGATTTCACGTTTGCTTGTTTCCAGCATCTTGGAATCTCCCCTGACTCTAGACATTTTAAATATATTACTTAGTGCCACTGATATTGAGTTTGCGCAATTTTTAAGTACATTAGGGGATATGTAATCAGGACCTGTGTGATTACCTTATAGTTGTTACCTAATTATGCTTACGGGAAAGAGTGTGTGTGTTAGATTACCTAATTGTCATTACCTAATTGTGCTTACGGGAAAGATCCCAAAGCTCGTATCTTCCCGTCTCCTGATCTGTTCCATTTTGTACTTAGTGATACTTATCATACTTGTCCTTAAAACTATGGATTGAGTTAGCATTAACTACCTCCTCGCTTAGCGAATTCCAATAATCAACTACTCTTACACTAAAAAAAAGTACTTCCTTACATCCTGCAGAGAAGTTTTCTTTCGAAGCTTCAATTTATGACCTCAAGTTCTAGTGCCAGCTATATCGAAATATTGATCCCTATCTAGTCTATCATAACCATGAAGGAATTTAAAGACTGTCACCATATCCCACCTCAATCTTCTAGCTTCGAGTGATGGTAAGTTAAATTCCCACAGCCTCTCATCATAACTGAGATTGCGTATATCTGGCACCAGTTTCGTGGCATGTCTTTGAACCTTTTCAGGCTTAACTATGTGCTTTTTAAGGCCTCACATAGGTTACATAAATAATTTTTAACATTTCCTTGTCCATGTGCCTGAAGGCTACCCTTACATATGCTAAGAAAGCATATGCTGCCCTTTCTATGCCATTTATATGCATTTCTGGAGACAAATCGGCCAGTATGCTTACTCCTAGATCTCTCTCATTCTCTATCTCTTGAAGTTCTACTCCTGCCACCGAGTAGTCAAGCTTGAGCCTTCTTGTGCTTGTATCCATTCTCATTTCCTTAAATTGTGAAGTACTGAATTTCATTAGCCACTTTTCTGACCACTCATGCAGACTATTTAGATCTTCCTGAAGTTATCTACCATTGTTATCGTTTCTTATTTTCTTCACAATCTCTGCATCATCTGCAAACATATTCATGAATGAATTTACGTATTCAAGGAACAAAAGTGGCCCTAAAGCTGAACCCTGTGGAACTCCACTACTAACTCTTCTCCATTCAGACACTGAGTGTCTTACTCTAACCCTTTATTCCCTTCCTTATAAGCATATTCTTATCCATTTCAAGACATTTCCACCTATTTTTGCCATTGCTTGCAGATTCTTAATAAGTCTCCTATGTGGGACAGTGTCAAATGCTTTCTGGAAGTCTAGGAATATGCAATCTGCCCAGCCCTCTCTTCCTTGTAAGATTCGGATTACCTCATCATAAAATTCTAATAAGTTTGTTATTATTGATATAGTTTCTCTGAAGCCATGATGTCTCACTGACAAAAAGATGTAGGATTCCAAGTGAAGTGAAATATGTTTCATTAATAGTTTCTCCATAACTTTGCAAACTATACTGGGCAATGAAACAGGTCTATAGTTTAGAGCCATATCCCTTCTTCCCCTTTTTAAGACAGGTATCACGTTTGCTTGTTTCCAGCAACTTGGAATCTCCCCTGACTCCATCGATTGTTTAAATATGATACTTGGTGCAACTGATATTGAATTTGCCCATTTATTAAGCACATAAGGGTTTATATCATCAGGACCTGTAGCTTTATGGACATCTAGCCCCATCAGAGCTTTGCATACCTCTATGGTTGAAAGGATGATGTTCTCTAATGCTGCCCCATGAGCTCCTGTCTCTGCAATCTGAGGGGATGGGGGTATTTTCTACTGTAAATACTGTCTGAAACTCCTAGTTCAATTTTTTGCAGATCTCTTCATCTGTCTCAGTGATGGTTCCATCCACTCTCTTTAGCTTTAAAACCTGTTGTTTTACCTTTCAGTTTCCTCTGATAAAGCTTTGGAAAAGCTTGTGATTCTCTTAAGCCTTCCTGGTGATATCCCTTTCATAGTCTCTCTCTGCATCTCTTCTTTTACTTAGGTAATCATTTCTTGCTGTTTATAAGTCTGCCAGGCATTTATATTTTTTCTTCTCCAATACCTTTTCCAGCATTTGTCTCTCCAACCTTAGCTCTCTTACATTCATTATTGAACCATTTCTCTCTGGCATTAATAACCCCTGCTGTGGTGGAAGGTATACAACAATCTTCCCATATTCCTCACAAAACATGTTGTACATTTCTTGTACAGATTTCTAGTTAAATTAGGTCCTCCGTTCAATAACTGTATATAACTCATTAATTTTTATGTAATCTCCTTTCAGATAGTTCCTCCTCATGTTCTCAGTGCCTCTACTTTCAGGTAGAACATCTTCAGTGATATACTCCATCAACAACACACAGTGCTCACTCTTTCCAATTGGTGGCTCATACTCAATTTCTTCAATACTAGATGAAGCAGCAATGGTTCAGCCCCACCCCGGGCCCTCATTGGTTCCAGTACATGTTGGTGTAGGAAATTTCCTTGTATGCAATCTAGGAATCTTGCCCGAATGAGTCCTCACCATTGTGTGGGTCAAGATTTATCCAATCTATCTCTATGATTAAAATCTCCCATAATCAAAATCCTACATTTTCTCTCCCGTGCAATGCTAACAACTGAGTTTATGACTTCAATAGTACCTATATGACTTTCCTCATAAACTTCTAACCTATGTTGATTACTTGGTGGGTTATATACAACAGTTATTATAATGCTCTACTTCTACTTCGTCTATATCTTTTCCCACTCTTATGTGGGGTCGATGTTTCTGGCCAGTGTTCTCCATATTTTTCTGTCCCATACCTCATCACCTCTCTCTCTCCTTTGACAGGACAGAAAACACGAAACCACTCCGACTCTCTCAATCTACAAGGCACAATGCCAACCTTGGAAGAGAACAATGATTGAGGGATACCCCATCTTCTTCTTCGTCTACATCTTTTCCCACTTTTGTGTGGGATTGATGTATCTGGTCAGTGTTCTCCATATGTTTCTGTCCCATACCTCATCACGCAACAAACCTTTAGACCTCAGGTCGTCATTGATGAAATCCATCCACCTACGCTTTGGTCTCCCCCTTCCTTCTCCTACCCTGTATATCCATTTCCATCACTCTCCTCCCAACATACTGTTCATCCCTCCTAATGACATGACCATACCATCTTAGTCTACTTTCTAGTATCTTATCTGATAATTCTCTAACTTCTGAGGTACCTCTCATTTCCGCTTTTCTGATCTTATCGCTTCTTGTCACCCCATACATCCATCTCAACATCCTCATCTCTGCCACATCCAGTTTTTTCTCTTGTGTCTTCTTTATGGCCCATGTCTCTTCTCCATACATCATCGCAGGTCTCATGACTGTCTTGAGCACTTTACCCCTCAACTTAATCCCTATTCTCCTGTCGCACAGCACCTCAGACACTTTCTCCCAGTTCCTCCATCCCACTTGTATTCTGTGGGTTATTTCTGACTCTAGGTCACCATCCTCTGCTACTGTTGATCCCAAATACTTGAACTTTTCAACTCTTTTCAACACCCCCTCCTGCAAATTGACCTCCCCATCCTCATCATCTCTCAACCTCAAGTACTCTGTCTTCTTCCTGCTGATTATCAGTCCTCTATCCTCCATCACTTTTCTCCACTCGTCAAGCTTCTCCTCCACTACCTCTCGTCTGTTGCTACACAGTACAATGTTATCTGCAAAGAGCATACACCATGGAGAATGATCTCTAATACCCTGGGTTACTACATCCATGACCAGATGCTCTCTGACCCAGTATTTATGCGAGCAACAAGAAATTCCTTGAACTCACTTTCTATGGCAAAGTTTATTTCTTCAACCTGAAAGCTTTCACTTATGAGCAGTGCCATCCCTCCACCAGTCCTCTCAGATCTTTCAATCCTTAATATTCTGAAACCCTTATGAAAACTGTGACACTGTTTATTTTTGGGCATAAAACCCATTTATTCTATAAATACATAGTATTCCAAGAAAGATTTAGTGAAACATCCTTCAGCCCTTTTTGTTTACTTTATTATCAAGACGCCGAAAAACAACAGAAAATGGAAAATTTTTAATCACACCATAACATAAAACGGTATATTCAATGGTACACTCATCTAATTAAAATTATCATTTTATATTTATAATAATGTGAAAACAATGTCTTCTTGCAGACAATATCAACAAAAGATTAATATCTTTTTTAAAAAGGATGTATAAATAATACTTTTTCAACACTCCTTAGATTTAATACAAAATTATTCCAATACTACATTCTGCAAGAACAAAAACAAAATTGAACAAATCATTTAGATTTCACACATTCCCAACATTTTTCTAAACTTTTCATACTTACCATAAAACAAACCTTTAGTAAATACATCAGCAATCATATAATTTGTTGGACAATGTTCTAGGTGAATGACATTTTCATTACACTGATCACATACAAAATGAGATTTTATGTAAATATGTGTAGATCTACCATGAAATTAAGGATTATTTGACAGAGCAATAGTAGATTGATTGTCTTCATAAATCAGCATAGGACCTTCTGAAATAAATTTCACATCTTTTGCTAGCTTGCACAACCAAACAGCTTCTTGGGCTGCACTAGCTAGAGTCATATACTCTGCTTCTGCAGATGAAAGAGCTACACATCTTTGTTTTTTACTACTCCAAGTTACAACACCATTACTCAAATGAAATGAATAACCTGTAGTCAACTTACGATCTGCAGAGTCACCTGCCCAATCAGCATCAGAGTACCCAATAAAATTTTTAGATCCATCATTTTTGTAATGAATACCAAATTTCTGTATACCTTTAAGATATCTCATTATACGTTTAACTGTTTTCCAATGCTGAATGGTTGGTATAGAACAATACCTGGAAACACTACTCACTGCAAATGTAATATCAGGCCTTGTTTTTTACAGAAAAGTACAATAAACTACCAACTGCTGACTGATATTGCTCTTGATTACATAATGTACAATTTTCAGTAGCTTTACATAATTTTTTATTTGGGTTAACAGGTGTTTCCATTGGCTTTGCATTTTCCATGCCATATTTTTTCAATATATTCTCCATGTAAAAAGGTTGACCTAACCACACTTGACCTTTTAAGATATCCTGATCAATTTTACTCCTAAAAAATATTTAAGTTCACCAAGATCTTTCAAATTATATTGTAATGCTAGAGAGTTTTTAATTTTCTCCATCATCCTATCAGACTTACATGTCAATATTATATCATCAACGTAGACTACAATGATGAACAGCTCTCCTTCTGAATTAATATAAATACAAGGATCAGCTGATGTTTGGACAAAGCCTAGGCTTTTCAAACAATCATCTAAAGAATTGTTCCAACACCTTGGAGACTGCTTTAAACCATAAATACTTTTCTTGAATTTACATACAAATTTTTTTTCTACCTTTCTCTACAAACCCATCTGATTGTTTCATATAAATTCCTCAGTCAAGGTACCATTTAAAAATGCTGAGGTTACATCCATATGATGTAGTTTCAAACCTCTCTGAACTGCCAAGGCTATAACTGTATGGATAGACTCAACAGGACAGAATGTTTCATCATAATCTACACCAAATTTTTGTGAACAACCTTGAGCAACGAGACGAGCCTTGTAACGCTGAATGGAACCATCACCTGCTATATTTATTTTAAATACTCATCTACTATTATATGCTTTTCTACCTTCAGGGAATTCAACCAAATCATATACATAATTTTCATAAATTAAATTCATTCTTGCTTCATAGCATTCATCCAACAGTTTCCATCAGCACCCATTAATGCTTCTTTAACAGAAGTAGGTACAGATGCTCTGCAAGGTGCAGCTGAAACCCACTCACCATACATATTTGGTGCTCGTTTCTCCCTTACTGAAAGCCTTTTCAGGATCAGGTTGTTCATATACTTTATCATTATTTAAAAGAAAAAAAAACTACTACTTTCTTCTGGATAAAGTATCTCAATGGTTGGAGTTTCATTTTTAACCTCAATTTCCTCTTTCTCAACTTCACATTATTCCTCAATAAATATAACATCTCGGCTGTATAGTATTTTCCCCTTTTGTAAATCATACAACCTATATCCTTTTGCATCAGTACCATACCCTAAGAAAATGCATTTCATAGACTTTGAATCTAATTTTCTTTTTTAATCTTTAGGAACATGAGCATAACAAACACACCCAAAAAACTTTAAATGCTCAACATTTGGTATTTTACCTGTAAATGCTTGATAGGGAGCGATACCCTTAAGTGCTCTGGCAGGACTTCTATTCTTTAATTAACAGGCAGTTGATAATGCCTCTGCCCAAAATTTATGAGGCAACTTTGAATCTATCAACATAGCCCTAACTTGTTCTACAAGAGTCCGGTTCATCCTTTCACTCACCCCATTTTGTTCTGGAGCTTTTGGAATAGTATACTCATGTCTAATACCTTCATCTTTCATATATTTCTCAAATTTATTAGATGTATACTCACCTCCATTATCTGTACGGAGTGTTTTAATTTTCCTACCTATCTGGTTCTCTATATAATTTTTCCATTCTCCGAATTTATCAAAAACTTCATACATAACGAGTCGCATAATTAATAAATGTAAGAAAGTATTCACCATTACCTAAAGATTTTTCATTAATTTTCTCACATACATCGCTATGGATTAAATCAGGAAGTTCTCTGACAAGTTTTTCAATTTTACAAGGGAAAGGAGTTTTCTTATTTTTTCCTTTTACACAAGGTTCACAAAATTTTAGTTCTTTATCTACATCAAAATTCAAACCCTCTACAAGATAATTTTTTACCAAAAACTTTAAATTTTCAACACCTAAATGGCCATACCTCCTATGCCAAATATTTTCATTTTCTCTCTCTTAACATACAGTGTTTACTCTACGTTCATAATGAATACATTTTAAATAATGCAAACTATCTTTATATTTAGCTACATCAATTAGATTTTCATTGGCATAAAAAATCTTACACTCATCACCATGAAACTGAGTAAAATTGCCAAGTTTTGTAACTTTACATAAACTAAGTAAATTAAAGATAATTTAGGTACATACAATACATCATATAATGTACAAACCTTGCCATTTGGTAACAAAATTTTCAAGGCTACTCTGCCAAAACCAACTGCATTTAAAGCCACATAAATGGTTTCCCTATCATTATATTCTGTAAAAGAATTCTTATTATTACACATGTGGCACCAGAATCTACAATCCATGTGTCAACCATGACATCTTCACCACAAACTGACATAGCATGGGCTGCAAGCAGCCTCACACTCTCATCACATTCATATTTAGTTACAGCACTATTTGAATTTTCTTTGAAGCTAGGCTTAGTAGGCCTAGAATCCTTTTTCAAAAACAAAAAATTCTTTTTAATATGCCCTTGTTTACCACAGTTATGGCACTTTAAAATATTTTTAGGCTTAGATTTGTTGGCACCACAGGCCTTTTTTTTTTTTTTTTTTTTTTTTTTTGCTTGACATTGACATTTGAGCTACCACTCTCTTTAGTCAAGCATTTTCTTTCCTCATGCAGTTACCTTTCAATCACAGTTTCTAATCCTGGTACTTTAGGACTAGCTTCTAGTGCTGTGACTAAAACATCATGTGAATCTGGTAGGCTAGCTAAAAGATAAGCTACTCTATTCTTTTCACTAACTGAATCCCCAATAGCAGATAGTTCATCAAATATTTCAGTCATAGTTTTAATATGATTCTTTACTGAACTGCCTTCTCATAGCCTTAAAGAAAATAATTTTCTATGCAACTGCAATTTATTAGACCATGTTTTCTTCTGGAACTGGTTGCAAAGTTTTTTCCAAACTTCTTGGGAATCTTTTCGATCACCAATCATAAAAGTAATTTTGTGTTAATGGCTAATACAATAATAGACAATGCTTTATTTCTCTTAACAACATTTTTCCTGTAATTAGTAGTGTCTGATGAATCAGGGGCAGTATCAGTTCCCTCTACCAGGCCCCAAACATCTTCTCAAATGAGGGTCATTCTACCATGAACTTTCCAGGTAGCATAATAAGTGTCATCCAGAGGCATAATGACACTTTTCAAATCTGACATTTCGAAAACTAAAGGCACTTGAAGACTTACCAGTATTCACTAGGCTAGGCTAGTCATCTGGTTTACTTTACCGTTGGAAGATAATTATTAGCCTAGGATACCGCCGTTTACCGGGAGGCTAAGAAATCATTCAGAACAGCTTCCACTTAACACCTCAGATTTTGTTTTCATTTCTTCTTTTCTTGGACATCAACTATGAAGCATGGATCCACAGCAACTGGTCCCATAACCTATTGGGTATAAAACCCATATATTCTATAAATACATATTAATCCTAGAAAGATTTAATGAAGCGTCCTTCAGCTCTTTTTGTTTACTTTATTTTCAAGACACAGAAAATCAACTACAGAAAATGGAAAATTTTTAATTATCATACCATAAGTATATTCAATGGTACACTCATCTAATTAAAATTATTATTTTATGTTTATTATAATGTGAAAACCATGTCTTCTTGCAGACAATATCAACAAAAGATTAATAATTTTTTATAAAGGATGTATAAATTATATATCTTCAACATTTATGTCCTCACTTAACTTTGTCTCTGTAACTACTACTATATCTGCCTTACTGTTGTGAATCCTATTCTTGAATTCTACTGCCATACTAGATATCTCATAAGCATTAGTGTACAGCAGTCTTAATGTGGCCCCATCCCCTGATCTTCTTTCATTATCTTCTTTATCCCCCCCCCATTGTCTGGAAGAACTCTCAAACATAAAATTTTCTTTTCTTCTTCATTTCATTCCTCATTTGACCTTCTAGCCTCTTGCGACAAGTTTTTTTATCCTTTCCATCTCTTCTTGTGTTCTGTATGGTCCAATAAACAGTTTTGAGTACTTGAAGGCCTTTTAAATATTTCTCATAAATATTTCTCAACATGTGTCCCCTCTCTCAAAGGTTACTTTCTAGCCTTTCCCTCCCAAGAATATTTACCATGTTAGTGAATGATTACAATATCCTCTGAACCACATAATAATCCAAGTTACCTTATCTGGTCTAGAATCCTAGCTTTATTTTCTTCAAGTCTCTACTGCCATGTTGACTCCTGGGATTCACTTATGCCTGAGATTACCACTGTCTTCTCTTTATCAAGTGTCTGTTTAATCAGTGAGTTAGCCCTTTCCATCACAACATCTTCCATTTTTTCTATTGCTGTTTCATTATAGTCAACCATGTGTATGTTTTCCAGTACCACCACCCTCACAGCCTCTTTTACTGCTACATTGCCCTTTTGTGCATCTGCAAGGAAGTTTTCATGGCATCATGTTCTGTATTCAGCTCCTGAAATTCCATTCTAAACTGTTCGATGTTTTCTTTTATCAGGACATTCTAAGCTGCAATATCGTCTTTCTTAGTAGAGAGCAATGAACTAACATTTAATTCATTCATGTTGTCATCCAACTGTTTGGTATCTTTTTGTTTAGAAATTCTGGTTTCTAGTTCATCTTTTCCCCTTCCAGCTTCTTTATTCATTTTTCTAGTTTTATTCTCTCTTGCCCTTGTGCCTTATTTGCTTCCTCCAAAAATCTTATTTCCTCTCTAAATTTTTCATTCTCTTTCACATCTCTATTCATATTAAGATTCTTATCATCCAGGTTTATTACAAGTGTCTCCTGGTCCTTGACCTTTTGCTTCAGCCTTCTATATATATATATATATATATATATATATATATATATATATATATATATATATATATATATATATATATATATATATATATATATATATATATATATATATATATATATATATATATATCAAATAAACACATCAACATAATGTGAAAACATGAATCATATTTTACACCTGACCAGGAATAGAGCCTAAGACACATAATTACTGTGACAAGGCACTAACCACTACACCCCCGAAGATCTAAGAGAAGAAGCAAACCTTGCAGATAGCTGCTATGCTAGGAATAAACACATTCTTTCTGAATTCCATCTTGTTCATATACAGCTTCTTCCCAGCCTAACTCGTGGCTTCGTATTTGCATTTATTTCAAATCCCATGCTACATAGGCATGAATAATAATAATATAAAAACATTAACATATGTGAAAACATGAATCTTTTTGTGCCCCTGACCAGGACTCGAATCTAAGTTTCCTATCAACTACATCCCTTCATGTCTTAGAGAAGAAACAAACTTTACAACTAACTGCTAATCTAGAAATGAAGAAGTTTTAATTTTTTAATTTTTTTATGAGTGTAACACCGGGACCGGCAAAAAATACCCTCATCAATAAAGGCCCGGGCACGAGAAAATACCAAAATGAAGGAAAAGAAAAAGGTTAAGGACAAGGCAGAGATGAGGTAATGTCACACAAAGGAAAACGACAGACAGAAAAAGCAGTCAAAGTACAGAGGACCCAGAGATGTGGAGGACTAGGCCCTGAGGTGATGATAGATCTGCTTTTAGAAGGATGATAGGTCATAAGAATTAGGTAAGACAGAAGGAGGAAGAGAGTTCCAGAGTCTGGAGGTAGATGGGAAGAGGCAGTTGCTGCACCGACCAATCCGCGAGTTACAAATCTCCACACAGTACCTGTGAGATGAGGTTGCTTGGCGAGTGTTACGTGGCCTCGGCAGTGGGGGAGGGATGCAACTTGCCAACTCATCAGAGCCGCGATGGAAGTAGTAGTGATAGAAAAGAGAAAGGAAAGATGCCTTACAGCGAAGAGAGAGAGAGAGAATCCTGATTAGAAGTAAGAGAAGGATCATTAATGAGTCTGACTGCCTTAGATTCAACCCTATCAAGGAGATAAGTATATGAAGAAACACCAAAGATGTGTGAGCAGTATTCTAAGCAGGGGAGGATAAAATCTTTATAAATTTTTAGTAACTGTAAAGAGGAAAAGTAATGACGAAAACAAAACAAAACCCCCAATTTTTTGGATGAAGATTTAGAAATTTGGATTATGTGATTCCTCCAAGACAAATTAGAGGCTATATAGATTCTTAATAAGTTGATAGAATTAAGAGTGTAAAATTCATTAGTTTCGAATAGGGTTATCAGGAGGAGAAGAAGAAAAAGAGATAGCCAGAAACAGTGTCTTGGAAGCATTGAATTTAACTAAATTTTGAGTGCCCTACTGAGACACTCTCTGCAAATCGGAGTTGAGAGTAGAAGAAAGAGTGATATGAGATTGATTATGAGTAGCATGTTGGGAGAAGGGAGAGGTGTTAAGTATCTGTTTTACTATGGGGACTCAAAGTACTGAGCTCGGTTAAGAGCTCACAAACAGACAGGACAGATATTTGTACTTGAACACCCCACCTGTATACCACTACTCGGTTAAATGAAACTCAGAATTCAACTTTCTTTTAATTTTGGAAATGCAATGACATTAAAAGAATTGAATTAAATTTTTTAAATTAAATTTTATGAAATGCTGCCTCGAATCCCGGAGGTGATGAGCACGATTTCGTTTCCCGGCACCCCGGACGTATGCCAAGACGTTGGCCTCAACAGGACAATTACCTCTGTCGCACAGGCAGAGTAGAATAGAGGACACTGCAATTGCAGAAACAGAAATGACACACTGTTAATAATGGGAAACTGAAAGCATGAACACACATATAATGAGTTTCCAATATTATTCTACCGGATGAAAATATATTGGTTATTCACAGCTAACCAGAAATATTTATGCTACCATAATAGCATACAAAACCATTAATTCTTTACTGGTATTAAAGGAAAACAATTTATTCACAATAAATGAAGAATAAGCAAGACAAATACAGTACTGTATGTATTCCTTAAATTGTGGGCAACCACAAAAGTTGCAATGCTTATTACTGATTTGCAATTAATATGATAAAACACTCTGTTTATGATAAAGGAAGAATCTACGAGATAAATACAGTATTCATTCACTTTTCGTTATCAAGAACTGTTTGCAATGAAAAAAAGGGGGTGGCAAAACCACTTTTGAAGTATTTACAACTTATAACTCAAAACACTTTATCCACAACATATGAAGAATTAGCAAGATAAATGCAGTATGCATTCATTAGATTGTGGTTAACAGGAAATATTTGCAAAGCCAACAGGGTAAAATTACCTTTTAATTATTTGCAGTTTAACACGTTAGTTAAATGATTAATTATTTGCAGTTTATATAGCAAATAGCTATATTCACGAGTTTTTGACGTAAAACACTTTATTTATGATGATAGAGAGGGGTGAAATGAAATTAGAATTTATTAGGAGAAGGGATAGATTTTTACGGGCTCATAACCAGTCTTCAGAGGATGAGATTTTCGTTTATCACATTCAATGAAAGAAACTTCTTAGCAATGTATATCAGCTGTAATTTCCATGTTAAGGAATTAACTTGTGCAAGTGAGATTCCAGTTAGGTAATCTACAAAATTTTGTTTGTATGGGAATGGAATCTGAGAAAAAATTCGTAGGATTTAACCAGTAATGAATGTAACTAATTCTCGAAAAACCAATTTGCTTGACCCACGAGCTTTACCATACACTATCCCTCACCTTGTTTGTGCCAGATGAATTCCTGTGAAGATGCCACGTAAATAAGTTTTGAAATAAACTTGACTGCTGAGGCGAGATGCTGCCTCTGGGATGTTTGGCCGCCAAATGAGAGCGCCTCATTGTCCCTCCTGGTGACGTCATCTGTAGGATATATTTCTAGAGCAGTAACTGGTTCTTATATCATTTAAGGACTACTCTTATAGCAGAGATGCAAGGGAGAGACAGTATTTTAGGTGCAACAAGTGGGAGCAAATAAAATAAAATGAGAATAATAATGGAAAGTTAGGTTACTGGCAAACAATCTCTAGAACGTTCTTTGCATTGTAGGAGACGGAATTTAAGTACTCAAATAATAAGCAAGCTACTGAAATATATCTAGACAGGCTAATGACATAACAGCAAGGTCAAATTTATAGCAAAATTATCAGCAAGAGCTATTTTATCATAAGAAAATTGTAAACACAACGTATCTGATAGGTTCACTGAAAAGGTGGAAAGGTAGGAGGAGCCTTTATATGGGGACTCTGCTTCTACACATACAGGAATAGTAAATAAGGTATATTTAAAATTAGCTATAAGCTAAGATATAAATTGTAAATAATCATAATCTGCAAAAGTCAAGAAGTGGAAATAATTTTTTTAGTTAGAAAAATGACAGTTAAGTTACTAAATTAACTAATAAGGCATCTAACAGCCTCTGGTGACTTTGAGCGAAACACTCTGTCACAAAGGCCCTTTCTAGAGAATATTGATTTAGGAAAATTCTACTACAGAAGGCGAAAAAAGAACAGAGGAAGTTACGGTGACTTCAGTGTTATTATGAGGGATGAGATATCCTTCTCATGGAAAAGAACAAATGAACAATAAGAATGGGATCCACCACTGGAACATATTATACTATTAGGAAAAGTGAACAAGTCTTATAACAAAACATTAAATGACATGCAAAACATAAAAGAAATGTGATCAAATTCAAATTTCAAGAAAATTAAATCACAATTAGATATCAGTGAATATCAATATTTAAGTTTAAGAATGCTTCACATGCAAGAAGTCAATAATATAATATACAAAAAAATACAGTATACGCAAATGGAAAACTTGAACCACGTCGTCATTAACATTGGCGACTGGATTGAAAACAGTTTCAGCTATTCAACACTAAACTAAAATGTTTTTGCCATGTTCTGGCTTTCAGAGTCCCACAAAGGGAAATATAAAACTACGATCAAAGAATTATTCTTCATCTTTTACGTATTCCATTAGGAATAATGTTTGTACGCTAAAATAAACAAGTACAGTACAGTATTAAAGACAAAAGATAAACATAAAAAATAAACAACATATCAGAGAAGTAATCTTTACCGACTAGTCTAACTGAGGCTAACAGCACCAGCTTCCTCATTTGAGGGTAACAACCGTGAACTTAGTAGATCAGCAAGGTCATTGTCCTTTGCCATGAACATGTTGGGCAGTGAATTTGAAAAGATTCAGTAAAGTGTCCACCTTTTCAGGCGGGGATTTAGCTTGTCTGCAGTCTGTAAATATAGGAGAGGTCGGTGGTCGGTTCTCAGTGTAAAATATTGGCCGTACAGATGGACTTCAAATTTCTTTATGGTCCAATATGCAGCTAGAGCTTCCTTCTCCACGGTGGAGTAATTTCGCTCTGCAGGGCGAAGACTGCGGCTTGCTTATCAGACTGGAGCTACTTCTGCTGAGTTGTCTGATCGGGCTTGCAAGAGCAAGGCACCTAGGCCTTCGTCTGAAGAGTCGGTTTGCAAGATAAATGGAAAATCAGGGTTTACCAGTTGTAATACTGACTCACCCGCCAATGCTTCTCGGAGCTTGAAAAATGCTCTCTCCGCTTCATCTGTCCATTGGACAGGGGAGGTTTTACCTTGCTTTGAGGAGGTCATTTGCTGCAAAGGGGCAGCAATAGTATTAAAGTGTGGAATGAACCGTTGGTAGTAGCCGACACTACCCAGGAATGATCTGAGTTGAGTGACAGTAGCAGGTTTCTCCATATCCTTAATAGCTTGTACCCTGTCATGTAAAGGGGACATAACTCCTTCTCCAACCACGTGGCCAAGATACTGCAATTGTGTCAAACCAATCTCACATTTGGAAGGCTTTAAATGAAGTCCATGCTGGCTCAGACGAGTGAGAACTCTGCGGAGAGTCTCGAGGTGCGATGACCAATCCTGAGAATGCACCAGGATGTCGTCTAAAAAGCATGAAACATTGTCGAGATCCTGTAGTACTATCCTCATGAGTCTGCTGAAGCAGCCAGGGGCATTTACCATACCAAAAGGCATGACCCTGAACTGGTATAGACCTTATCTAGTAGAAATCCACTGGCCATATCCAACTTGGACAGGTAACGGGCTTGGGAGAGCAACGAGGAAATATCCTCGGCATAAGCAATGGGCTCTCTCCATCAAAGATGGTTCGGGAGTTAAGCTTATGACAGTCAAGGCGAACCTGTGACTGCCATCTTGCTTACCCACTGCCAGTAACGGCAAACACAAAGGCGAAATGCTCGTTTCAACCATTCCGAGGCGGACCCAAGTGTCAAGATCTTCCTTCAGCCATACGGACAGCTAATGGGGAAGACCATAGGAATGCCGAAATGACTCTGGGTCAGTCAATCTGATATGATGCTCAATGGTAGCTGTAATGCCTGGGAGGTCGTTGAAGATGTTCTCATAGTCCTCTAATAGCTTATTCAGCTGTTCCCGTTGACTTGGTTGCAGTCTGGAGTTAATAATGCAATTACTCACACTTTCCTTTCGGTGTGTGGGAATGGCAGGATCCTTACCATCATCAAAAGCTAAGCTTATGTCTTCAATTGCTAGGGCGGTGGCTGCGGCCAGAGGGGCTTCTTCCGAAAAACTCCACTCCCGTAAGTCTGTCTCCACTGCAAGGGTGGAGTATTCCAATATAGGAGGTAAGGGGTGGCTATAATGGAGCACCTGTGTTGCTGCAGCCTCAGAGGTTCTGTTGATGTTGAGGGCATCTATAGGGGTTGCTGAGAGTGCCAGCGCAGGATCCCTGTGGGCCTCCAGGTCCTCACAATAAAGCTTCAGCTGGTTTATGTGGTACTTCCGGTTATTGCCATCAACATTTAGCACATAATTGTCAGGGGTCACCTGGTGTACCACAGTGTATGGTCCTTTCCAGAGTAGCATTAGCTTGCGGGTATCTGTTGGAAGAAGTAACAGAGCTCGATCTCCGGGTGTCAGGGTACGACGCCAGCGCACGCTTGTCAAAGAGGAGCTTGGCAGTCTGCTGGTGACCCTTAATGGCTAATTGTGCAGTGTTCCAAGCCTTTTTGAGGTGGGACAAAAACTTCAAAATATACTCATGGACGTCCCTATCGTCATCTTTGATGGTAGGTGAATCCCAACATTCTGCCAAGAATTCCACTGGGCCTCTGATCTTATGACCATAAATCAGATCGAAAGGCGAGTATCCAGTAGTGTCGTGGGGCATGTCTCTGAAGGAGAAAAGTGCAGCAGGGACGTACTTGTCCCACTGCCTATGTATATCTATCACTAGCTTACGCAAACATCGCTTCAATGTCCCGTTATAGCGTTTGCATGCTCCATTTGATTGGGCATGATAGACACTCGTACGAAAGTGCTTCATTTCTAAAAGATTACAGAAAGCCTCAAAGTGCCTACTTGTGAACTGACTACCATTGTCAGAAGTGACCTGCTCAGGAAAGCCAACCCTGGAGCAGATTTCAAATAGGGCATGAGCGATTGCTTCGGTCATGATAGAAGACAGTGGCACTGCATCTGGGTACCTTGTTGCCAGGTCGACGTATGCAAGGAGGAACTGTTTCTCCGTGGACGAAGCTGGATTAATAGGACCTAATATGTCAACAGCAACCTTGGAAAATGGCTCCATTGAGAGCTTAGTTATCCCCATGGGAACTTTCGGTACCGGTGCCGTAGAGGTGAATTGACAGACAGGACAGGAGCCCACATATCTGTGTACCTTGGCGTACATGTTTGGCCATGCAAAAGCCTTCTGAAGGACGTGCTGAGTTTTTGCTTTGCCTCTGTGTCCACTCAGAGGTAAATGGTGTGCCGCATACATAGCCTGGCGGCGCAACAAAGCGGGCACCACCAACTGTTTAAAGGTGTGGCCATCTTTAATCACATGCCTACGAAGTACTCCATCTTCAAGGGTGTAAGTGATCTGGCCTCCTCCTCTCACTGTGAAGGTCCTTCCCCCGGTGGCCTGCTGCATCCAGCATTTGAGGCTGAGGCAATCTTGCTGCAATTTGGCAAAGTCTGGACGGGACTTCAATGGCTCTAGAGGTGCATCATCTGGTAAGGGAGGGGGAAACTCTCCGCGTTCCACATTATGTGTACTAACTGCGGTAGACTCAACGGAGTCAGTAGGAGAATTGTCCAAATTCTTGGCATCGAGGCCAGGAGTTGCTGCTGAAATGGCCTCATGTGACTTCCCCCGAGGGTAGTTATAATGAGAAATGTCCTTATGGTAGAGGTCGGCCTGAAAAATAGGAACTAGGTTCAGTGCACGACCCAGCAAGACATGGTACATAAGCCCAATCATTGCCACGGCTGGGGCTTTTCCCTTGTAGTATTTGCAATCCAGGTTAATGACACAGCAGCGTCGTATTTGGGGTGTTCCTTCAGCAACCCGCACATGAACGACTTTGCCGGTAAAATCTTCATCCCTGACGAATCTCTCATCAACAAGTATGCCATTGGCCCCTGTGTCAAGGGCTATCTCAGCTTCCACACCATTTATGGTTTCTAGGTACTTTGGGATCATTTCCAGATCATCATGTTCGATGAATTCTACATTGGCAAGTTTGTGTGGTGGTTCCTCTGCGTTATCCTCATTGGCCCTTTCTGGCCTTATTTCTACAGCATGGGCTAAGTGCGTGGCTGGATGGTTATGCGGGCCGCCGCTGTGTGAGGGAGCGTGGTGGCTCTTAGAGTTTGGCTGAAAACCCTGGGAAGGTGGAGCAGAGTAATGGCCTTTGCCTCTGAACTGCTGAGGCTTAGGTCTTACCGGGTCATCCTTCTTGAGTGTGGGTGCATGGCCGTAATAAGGCTTAGGAGTGTGAGGAGGATGAGCTGGACGATTGAAGCTCTGCGAGGGGCTCTTGTGCTTCCCGTTCCTGTAATCTCTATTTCCGGATAAAGGACTACCGTCTAGGATTCCTGCTCAAAGCCAAGCAAGCGCAAGCTCATGTTCACGTTGTGCTTGTGCCTCATCACGTTGTGCAAGCGCAAGTTCCTGTTCACGTTGTGCTCGTGCCTCATCACGTTGTGCTTGTGCCTCATCACATTGTGCTTGTGCCTCATCACGTTGTGCTTGTGCCTCATCACGTTGTGCTTGTGCCTCATCATTGGCTCTCTTCTCCAGCTTATCTCGGCGTTCAACCATCTTCTCATGAGCCCATTCGAAGAGCTTCTGTCTTGGGGAAAAACTGCATCTCTCACCCATGGCAATCATTATGTCCAGGTAACGCTCCTCATCTAATGTTTTGATGGTTTCCATGTTTGTTTCCTGTGACTTCCTGGTTTCCATGGTGGTTTCCTAAACAGTCAATAACGAAGTGCCAAAAACAACCACAAAAAAATCAAATCTCTACAATAGTAGAAAAAAATGAAAGAACCACTCAATACCAAGGAGAGAGAAAAAATTCAACACCACAGTTCAAACTTAAACGTAAAAGTGATCTCAAAACCTCACCATAAAAGTGACTCAAAATACAATCAAGTGCAACAGCAGCAAAATGTTGCAAAACAGTGCATGAAACACTGGTAATACAGGATGGCAGTCGTGCCTGCTTAACAGCAATGTGCGGCAGTACCTCGGTTATCGTGCAAATGAAAGGAATGAGCAACACAATCAAGTGCAACAGCAGTAAAATGTTGCAAAACAGTGCATGAAATACTGGTAATATAGGATGGCAGTCGTGCCTGCTTAACAGCAATACGTGGCAGTACCTGCGGTTATGGTGCAAATGAAAGGAATAAGTAACAACGAATTTCACCGACTAGCACCCAGTGCCAGAGAATACAAACAAGTACAGCATAGCGGTCGTGCCTGCGTATGAGAGCGTATATGGCAGTACCCACAAATAAAATGTCGTAAGTAAAATTCTGGAGTGTTGCCAAAAGGGCACAGATCCTATGCAAAATACACCAAAGATGAGCTAACGGCTTACTAGGCAGCCAGATTACACATTTCTACTAGTAATGAGAAAATTTATTTTCAAGTGACAACTCAGACATATGAAAGGATTAGCCTAGGCTCGATAAATGACACCAAAGATTTTCTTCCCAATCTATGAGCAGTCAATGCTTGAATATAAAACCTAATTATAAGCAAACTACTTAATATGCTTACTCCCAATTCCTAAATCCCAAGGAAATATAAACAATTCTTAATAAGTATCACCCTTTAACGGATATATAAAACACGCATGCTTTAAAACTCAATCTTATCACGCAAATAAATGAAATTTTAAATAACACGTCTTCTCGTCATGCAAAATTTATTGAGTCTGTTACCACATAATCTCGTGTAGAGTTCCTGGAATTTTGTTTGCCACATGGGAAACAAGAAAATATTAGTTACCGTAATTAATCTTGAAAATAAAAATAAAATTTCTGATCCGCAACGTCTCTAGCAATAAAATTTTCGTGTGCAGCCTATGATTCATTCATTTCAATAATTGAGCCAATGGTAATCGGGTTGCATGTGCAATGTTAAAAAGCAAAATAAAAAAAAATTGATCAAAATCAGTCTGTCTGTTCAGGTCCCTGTTCGGGCGCCAATCTTGTTAGGGGAAGGGAGAGGTGTTAAGTATCTGTTTTACTATGGGGACTCAAAGTACTGAGCTCGGTTAAGAGCTCACAAACAGACAGGACAGATATTTGTACTTGAACACCCCACCCGCATATCACTACTCGGTTAAATGAAACTAAGAATTCAACTTTCTTTTAATTTTGGAAATGCAATGACATTAAAAGAATTGAATTAAATTTTTTTAAATTAAATTTTATGAAATGCTGCCTCGAATCCCGGAGGTGGTGAGCACGATTTCGTTTCCCGGCACCCCGGACGTATGCCAAGACTTTGGCCTCAACTCGATGATTACCTCTGTCACACAGGCAGAGTAGAATAGAGGACACTGCAATTGCAGAAACAGAAACGACACACTGTTAATAATGGGAAACTGAAAGCATGAACACACATTTAATGAGTTTCCAATATTATTCTACCGGATGAAAATATATTGGTTATTCACAGCTAACCAGAAATATTTATGCTACCATAATAGCATACAAAACCATTAATTCTTTACTGGTATTAAAGGAAAACAATTCATTCACAATAAATGAAGAATAAGCAAGACAAATACAGTACTGTATGTATTCCTTAAATTGTGGGCAACCACAAAAGTTGCAATGCTTATTTCTGATTTGCAATTAATGCGATAAAACACTCTATTTATGATAAAGGAAGAATCTACGAGATAAATACAGTATTTATTCACTTTTCGTTATCAAGAACTCTTTGCAATGAAAAAAAAGGGGGTGGCAAAACCACCTTTTGAAGTATTTGCAACTTATAACTCAAAACACTTTATCCCCAACATATGAAAAATTAGCAAGATAAATACAGTATGCATTCATTAGATTGTGGTTAACAGGAAATATTTGCAAAGCCAACAGGGTAAAATTACCTTTTAATTATTTGCAGTTTAACACGTTAGTTAAATGCTTACTTATTTGCAATTTATATAGCAAATTAGCTTTATTCACGAGCTTTTGACGTAAAACACTTTATTTACGATGATAGAAAGAGGTGAAATGAAATTAGAATTTCTTAGAAGGGATAGATTTTTACGGGCTCATAACCAGTCTTCAGAGGATGAGATTTTCGTATCACATTCAATGAAAGAAACTTCTTAGCAATGTATATCAGCTGTAATTTCCATGTTAAGGAATTAACTTTGGCAAGTGAGATTCCAGTTAGGTAATCTACAAAATTTCGTTTGTCTGGGAATGGAATCTGAGTAAAAAATCGTAGGATTTAACCAGTAACGACTGTAACTAATTCTAGAAAAACCAATTTGCTTGACCCACGAGCTTTACCATACACTATCCCTCACCTTGTTTGTGCCAGATGAATTCCTGTGAAGATGACACGTATATAAGTTTTGAAATAAACTTGACTGCTGAGGCGAGATGCTTCCTCTGGGATGTTTGGCCGCCAAATGAGAGCGCCTCATTTGTCCCTCCTGGTGACGTCATCTGTAGGATATATTTCTAGAGCAGTAACTGGCTCTTATATCATTTAAGGACTACTTTAGTGGTGGTCCCTGGCAGGCAATTATAGCAGAGATGCAAGGAAGAGACAGTATTTTAGGTGCAACAAGTGGGAGCAAATAAAATAAAACGAGAATAATAATGGAAAGTTAGGTTACTGGCAAACAATATCTAGAACGTTCTTTGCGTTGTAGGAGACGGAATTTAAGTACTCAAATAATAAGCAAGCTACAGAAATATATCTAGACAGGCTAATGACATAACAGCAAGGTCAAATTTATAGCAAAATAATCAGCAAGAGCTATTTTATCATAAGAAAATTGTAAACACAACGTATCTGATAGGTTCACTGAAAAGGTGGAAAGGTAGGAGGAGCCTTTATATGGGGACTCTGCTTCTACACATACAGGAATAGTAAATAAGGTATATTTAAAATTAGCTATAAGCTAAGATATAAATTGCAAATAATCATAATCTGCAAAAGTGAAGAAGTGGGAATTATTTTTTTAGTTAGAAAAATGACAGCTAGGTTACTAAATTAACCAATAAGGCATCTAACAGCCTCTGGTGACTTTGAGCGAAACACTCTGTCACATAGCACATGAAGCTTGAGCAGAAAAGGCAGAGGAAAAGTGAAAGGTAGAATCATCAGCAAAGGCATGGAGAAGAGAGGAAGATGGGGATTGTAGAAGATCATTGATGAAGAGAAGGAAGAGAGTAGGTGAAAGAAGAGAGCCCTGTGGAACACCAATGGTAACAGAGAAAGGGCTAAATGTCACGCCATCGACAACTACAGATATAAAATAGTCAGATAGAAAACTGGAAATCAGAGGACAGAAAGAAAGGGTACAGCCTTAGGCAGGGAGTTTGGCTAACAGAACCTTGTGCCAGACTCTGTCAAAAGCCTTAGAGATATCAAGGGAGATGACAAAAGGATTCCCCATAGTTCCTCAGAGAAGATGACCATACCTGAGTAGGATAGAACAGGAGATCACCAGTGGACCTTGCCTTGCGGAAGCCGTACTGGTGATCGGAGATAAGTGAGTAAGATTCAAGGCGTTTCAAGAAGTGAGCATTGAGCAAAGTTTCAAAAGCTTTAGCAATATAGGAGGTTAGGGCAATAGGTTGGAAGTTTGAAGGAACTGAGCGGTCACCCTTCTTAGGAACAGGTTGAACTAGAGCATGCTTCCAAGATGAAGGATAGATACTGGTTGACAGACTGAGGTGAAAAAGATGGCAAAGCACAGGAGCCACTTCATCTGCAAACTCCTTAAGGAACCTTGCAGGGATACCATCGGGACCAGATGCCTTGTTCGTCTTTAGCGAGAGAAGAACCTTATAAACTTTGCATGAAGAGAGGATAAGGGAGGGCCAAGGGTTAGAGAGGGAAAAAGACTGAGGAACAGGTGCACTAGACTCGTTGATAAAAGAGTTGGCAGAAAACTGAGAGAAAAAGAGAATGGTTTTGTCAGTGGGAGAGCAAGCTATAGAACCATCAGAACGAATGAGAGGGGGAAAGCCTGAGTTACAGAAGTTTTTGGAGAGGTTTTTGCCTAAGGACCAGAAGCATTTGTCAGTGGGAGAGGAGTTAAGGTCATCAACTTTCCTTCTTATAAAGGAAGCCTTAGACCTTCGAATCTGAGCAGTACAGTGATTCCTAGCTACAATAAAAGCAGAGCGAGTTAAATCAGAAGGAGAGGTTAGGTAAGATCGGTGTGCCCGATTCCTGGTCTGGATAGCCATGGAGCAGGCACGGTCAAACCAAGGTTTAGGGGGAGAGAAAGTTTTTGTACAAGAGGGGATGTAAACCTCCATTCCCGCATATATATATATATATATATATATATATATATATATATATATATATATATATATATATATATATATATATATATATATATATATATATATATATATATATATATATATATATATATATATATATATATATATATATATATATATATATATATATATATATATATATATATATATATATATATATATATATATATATATATATATATATATATATATATATATATATATATATATATATATATATATATATATATATATATATATATATATATATATATATACCCTCTGAGGGAGGGGGATAAGAATACTTCCTCCAAGTTCCCCTGCGTGTCGAAAAAGTCAAATAAATGGGGCAGAGCGAGGAGACTGGGAATACCCTCCTCTGCATTTACTTCCCACAAAAATTTAAATCATTATCTTTGAATCAGCCACCCTCCTTAAAAGGGGGAATATGGCTTTAGAATATTAATGGATATATATATATATATATATATATATATATATATATATATATATATATATATATATATATATATATATATATATATATATATATATATATATATATATATACCTTGGCTGTTTCCCCCTTTAATTGGAGGGTAGCCGACATCAAGAAAAGAAAACAATAAGGGGATTACTTTGCTCTATGGGCAATGACGAGGGAGCTAGCAGCCGTTCAGATGGTACTGCTGGAGTGACACAGCCCAATCTCCATGCTCTTCCACAACCTGTGTCACTTAACAGATGCCAACTTCCCTAATGCCCCTACCACAGGGCTACCTCTGTAAGATTCGCCTCGTGGTAACAGCAGATGTCCATCACAGCTGCATCACAATTGCTAGCCACTCATTCCTATTCCTAGCACGCTCACTTGCTTCCCTCACATCCATCCTCCTATCATTCAGGGCTCTCCTTACTCCATCCATCCACCCAAACCTAGGCCTCCCTCTAGCATTTCTCCCATCAACTCTCGCATTCATCACCTTTTTCAGCAGTCTTTCCTCATCCATTC
>JAXCGZ010009782.1:40000-42500 GCA_037179515.1 Halocaridina rubra | reverse complement strand
TGGTGTTCCACGGGGCTCTGTTCTTTCACCTACTCTCTTCCTTCTCTTCATCAATGATCTTCTACAATCCCCATCTTCCTCTCTTCTTCATGCCTTTGCTCATGACTCTACCCTTCACTTTTCCTCTGCCTTCTCTTCACAACCTTCATCTGTTACTCGTAATCGATCTCGTATCACTCTTTCTTCTACTCTTAACTCCGATTTTCATAGAGTATCTGAGTGGGGCACTCAATATTTAGTTAAATTCAATGCCTCTAAGACACAGTTTCTGGCTATCTCTTTATCTTCTTCTGCTCCTGATAACCCTATTGTCTTTGAAGCTAATGAAATTTACCCTCTAAACTCTATCAACATATTAGGAATCTATATAGCCTCTAACTTGTCTTGGAGGAAACACATAATCCAAATTTCTAAATCTTCATCCAAATAATTGGGGGTATGTTTTGTTTTCGTCATTACTTTTCCTCTTTTCAGTTACTTAAAATTTACAAAGGTCTTATCCTCCCCTGCTTAGCATACTACTCACACATCTGGGGTGCTTCTTCATTTACTTATCTTCTTGATAGGGTTGAATCTAAGGCAGTCACACTCATTAATGATCCTTCTTTTACTTCTAACCTAGATTCTCTCTCTCTTCGCCGTAAGGTATCTTCCCTTTCGCATTTCTATCGCTACTACTTCCATCGTTGCTCTGATGAGTTGGTGAGTCGCATCCATCCTTCACTGCCGAGGCCGCGTAACACTCGCCAAGCGGCCTCATCTCACAGGTACTGTGAGGTGATATATAGCTCGCGGATTGGTCGGTGCAGCGACAGCTTCTTCCCATCTACCTGCAGACTCTGGAACTCTCTTCCTCCTTCTGTCTTTCCTAGTTCTTATGACCTCTCATCCTTCAAAAAGGAGATATATCGTCATCTCAGAGCCTAGCCGTCCATATCTCTGGGTCCTCTGTACTTTGACTGTTTTTTTCTGTCTGTCGTTTTCCTTTTGTGTGACTTTACCTCATCTCTGCCTTGCCCTTAACCTTTTTCTTTTCCTTAGTCTTGGTATTTTATCGTGCCATGGCCTTTATTGATGAGGGCAGTTTCTGCCTGTTCCGGTGTCACACTCTTAAAAGAAAAAAAGAAAAGAAAATATATATATATATATATATATATATATATATATATATATATATATATATATATATATATATATATATATATATATATATATATATATATATATATATATATATATATATATATATATATATATATATATATATATATATATATATATATATATATATATATATATATATATATATATATATATATATATATATATATATATATATATATATATATATATATGCATACATATATGCGCAAACACAATATCAGTGGCACTAAGTATCATATTTAAGGAGTCACTGGAGTCGGGGGAGATTCCAAGATGCTGGAAACAAGCAAATGTGATACTTATCTTCAAAAAGGGAAGGAGGGATACGGCTCTGAACTATAGACCAGTTTTCTTGACCAACATAGTTTGCAAAGTTATGGAGAAACTACTTTGGAAACATATCTCTCTTCACTTGGAATCCTTCAACTTTTTTTCAGTGAGGCAACATGGCTTCAGAGAAGGTAGATCAACAGTAACAAACTTATTAGAATTTTATGATGAGGTAAGCCAAATCTTACAGGAAAGAGAGGGCTGGGCAGATTGCATATTCCTAGACTTCCAGAAAGTGTTTGACACTGTTCCACATGGGAGACTTATTAGGAAGCTGCAATCAATGGCTAGAATAGGTGGAAATGTTTTGGAATGGATAAAAACTTACTTAGAAGGAAGGGAACAGAGGGTTAGAGTAAGACACTCAGTGTCTGAATGGAGAAGAGTTAGTAGTGGAGTTCCACAGGGTTCAGTTTTAGGGCCACTTTTGTTCCTTGTATATGTAAATGACCTACCAGAGTCTGTAAATTCATTCATGAATATGTTTGCAGATGATGCAAAGATTGTGAAGAAAGTAAAAAACGAGAAAAATGGTAGAGAACTTCAGGAGGATCTAAATAATCTGCATGAGTGGTCAGAAAAGTGGCTAATGAAATTCAATACTTCAAAATGTAAGGTAATGAGAATGGGTGCAAGTGCAAGAAGGCCCAAGCTTGACTACTCGGTGGCTGGAGTACAACTTCAAGAGACAGAAAATGAGAGAGATCTAGGAGTAAACATACTGGCAGATTTGTCTCCAGAAATACATATAAATGGCATAGTAAGGGCAGCATATGCATTCTTATCAAATGTAAGGGTAGCCTTCAGGCACATGGACAAGGAAATGTTCAGAAATATTTATGTAACCTATATGAGGCCAAAACTCGAATATGCAGCCCCCTTTTGGAATCCGCACTTGAAAAAGCACGTAGCTAAGCTTGAAAAAGTTCAAAGACATGCCACGAAACTAGTGCCAGAAATACGCAATCTCAGTTATGATGAGAGGCTGAGGGAATTAAACTTACCA
>JAXCGZ010009782.1:32500-35000 GCA_037179515.1 Halocaridina rubra | reverse complement strand
ATATATATATATATATATATATATATATATATATATATATATATATAGTATATATATATATATATATATATATATATATATATATATATATATATATATATATATATATATATATATATATATATATATATATATATATATATATATATATATATATATATATATATATATATATATATATATATATATATATATATATATATATATATATATATATATATATATATATATATATATATATATATATATATATATATATATATATATATATATAAATATACATATATACATATATATATATATATATATATATATATATATATATATATATATATATATATATATATATATATATATATATATATATATATATATATATATATATATATATATATATATATATATATATAGATAGATAGATATATATATATATATATATATATATATATATATATATATATATATATATATATATATATATATATATATATATATATATATATATATATATATATATATATATATATATATATATATATATATATATATATATATATATATATATATATATATATATATATATATATATATATATATATATATATATATATATATATATATATATATATATATATATATATATATATATATATATATATATATATATATATATATATATATATATATATATATATATATATATATATATATATATATATATATATATATATATATATATATATATATATATATATATATATATATATATATATATATATATATATATATATATATATATATATATATATATATATATATATATATATATATATATATATATATATATATATATATATATATATATATATATATATATATATATATATATATATATATATATATATATATATATATATATATATATATATATATATATATATATATATATATATATATATATATATATATATATATATATATATATATATATATATATATATATATATATATATATATATATATATATATATATATATATATATATATATATATATATATATATATATATATATATATATATATATATATATATATATATATATATATATATATATATATATATATATATATATATATATATATATATATATATATATATATATATATATATATATATATATATATATATATATATATATATATATATATATATATATATATATATATATATATATATATATATATATATATATATATATATATATATATATATATATATATATATATATATATATATATATATATATATATATATATATATATATATATATATATATATATATATATATATATATATATATATATATATATATATATATATATATATATATATATATATATATATATATATATATATATATATATATATATATATATATATATATATATATATATATATATATATATATATATATATATATATATATATATATATATATATATATATATATATATATATATATATATATATATATATATATATATATATATATATATATATATATATATATATATATATATATATATATATATATATATATATATATATATATATATATATATATATATATATATATATATATATATATATATATATATATATATATATATATATATATATATATATATATATATATATATATATATATATATATATATATATATATATATATATATATATATATATATATATATATATATATATATATATATATATATATATATATATATATATATATATATATATATATATATATATATATATATATATATATATATATATATATATATATATATATATATATATATATATATATATATATATATATATATATATATATATATATATATATATATATATATATATATATATATATATATATATATATATATATATATATATATATATATATATATATATATATATATATATATATATATATATATATATATATATATATATATATATATATATATATATATATATATATATATATATATATATATATATATATATATATATATATATATATATATATATATATATATATATATATATATATATATATATATATATATATATATATATATATATATATATATATATATATATATATATATATATATATATATATATATATATATATATATATATATATATATATATATATATATATATATATATATATATATATATATATATATATATATATATATATATATATATATATATATATATATATATATATATATATATATATATATATATATATATATATATATATATATATATATATATATATATATATATATATATATATATATATATATATATATATATATATATATATATATATATATATATATATATATATATATATATATATATATATATATATATATATATATATATATATATATATATATATATATATATATA
>JAXCGZ010009782.1:17500-20000 GCA_037179515.1 Halocaridina rubra | reverse complement strand
ATATATATATATATATATATATATATATATATATATATATATATATATATATATATATATATATATATATATATATATATATATATATATATATTATATATATATATATATATATATATATATATATATATATATATATATATATATATATATATATATATATATATATATATATATATATATATATATATATATATATATATATATATATATATATATATATATATATATATATATATATATATATATATATATATATATATATATATATATATATATATATATATATATATATATATATATATATATATATATATATATATATATATATATATATATATATATATATATATATATATATATATATATATATATATATATATATATATATATATATATATATATATATATATATATATATATATATATATATATATATATATATATATATATATATATATATATATATATATATATATATATATATATATATATATATATATATATATATATATATATATATATATATATATATATATATATATATATATATATATATATATATATATATATATATATATATATATATATATATATATATATATATATATATATATATATATATATATATATATATATATATATATATATATATATATATATATATATATATATATATATATTTATATATATATATATATATATATATATATATATATATATATATATATATATATATATATATATATATATATATATATATATATATATATATATATATATATATATATGAGTGTATATATATTGATATATATATATATATATATATATATATATATATATATATATATATATATATATATATATATATATATATATATATATATATGTATATATATATTTAAATATATATATATATATATATATATATATATATATATATATATATATATATATATATATATATATATATATATATATATATATATATATATATATATATATATATATATATATATATATATATATATATATATATATGTATATATAACCAAATAAGCACATTACATATGTGAAAACATGAATCATTTTTTACCCCTACCGGGACTCGAACCTAGGACTTATGATTACTAAGTCAAGGTGCTACCACTACACCACAGAAGGTTAAAAGGAATCCAACCTTATAGCTTATATCTGCTATACTTAGGAATGAACGCATTCTAACTGAATGCCACTATGTTCATATTACAGATTCCCCAACCTCACTCATGGCTTCATTTTAGCATTTGATTCAATTCCCGAATGAGATTGGGAATTGAATTAAATGCTAAAATGAAGCCACGAGTTAGGTTGGGGAATCTGTAATTTCAACATAGTGGCATTCAGTTAGAATGCGTTCATTCCTAAGTATAGCAGATATAAGCTATAAGGTTGGATTCCTTTTAACCTTCTGTGGTGTAGTAGTAGCTCCTTGACTTAGTAATCATAAGTCCTAGGTTCGAGTCCCGGTCGGGGTAAAAAATGATTCATGTTTTCACATATGTAATGTGGTTATTTGGTTATTTCATGGCCCGAATGAGATTGGGAATTGAATTAAATGCTAAAATGAAGCCACGAGTGAGGTTGGGGAATCTGTAATATGAACATAGTGGCATTCAGTTAGAATGCTTTCATTCCTAAGTATAGCAGATATAAGCTATAAGGGTGGATTCCTTTTAACCTTCTGTGGTGTAGTGGTAGCGCCTTGACTTAGCAATTATAAGTCCTAGGTTCGAGTCCCGGTCGGGGTAAAAAATGATTCATGTTTTCACATATGTAATGTGCTTATTTGGTTATTTCATGGCCCGAATGAGATTGGGAATAGAATTAAATGCTAAAATGAAGCCACGAGTGAGGTAGGGGAATCTGTAATATGAATATAGTGGCATTCAGTTAGAATGCGTTCATTCCTAAGTATAGCAGATATAAGCTATAAGGTTGGATTCCTTTTAACCTTCTGTGGTGTAGTGGTAGCGCCTTGACTTAGTAATCATAAGTCCTAGGTTCGAATCCCGGTTGGGGTTAAAAAATGATTCATATATATATATATATATATATATATATATATATATATATATATATATATATATATATATATATATATATACATGCATATATATTTATATATATATATATATATATATATATATATATATATATATATATATATATATATATATATATGTATATATATATATATATATATATATATATATATATATATATATATATATATATATATATATATATATATATATATATATATATATATATATATATATATATATATATATTTAGTAAGGAAGCCCATCAGTGAATAACCAGATAAGTACATTACATATGTGAAAACATGAATCATTATTTTTACATAGTGGCATTCAGTTAGAATGCATTCATTCCTAAGTATAGCAGATATAAGCTATAAGGTTGGTTTCCTTTTAACCTTCTGTGGTGTAGTGGT
>JAXCGZ010009782.1:0-12500 GCA_037179515.1 Halocaridina rubra | reverse complement strand
ATAACCAAGCGAATGTTCAACGTATCCCGCTTATGGCCTTAGCAGCCTTGAGACAAGGCACATGCCGTATGAGCTCTGGTATCAGTGTTGTTAACAAAAAAGATGACCTTGCAAGCATTCTCTTCTCTTCCGATATGAGCAACCTCACGTACATATTTATTTTTCTCAGAACATCTACTTCAGCTGCATAATGATACCAAGGCAATTAGTATTGAGAGCTGTTGTTTACTTCTATGCTTTTTTAATGAGTGTGACACCGGAATGGGCAAAGAAAATTGCCCTCATCGGGCGCGGGCACAAGAAAACATTGAGGAGAACGGAAAGTATCAGCCTAAGGACAAGGTACGAAGAAGAGAATGATAGATATTAAGAAAAGGACAGGCTGAAAGACTAGTGAAAGTAATGATGTCCTAGATATATGTCGGGATTAGGCCCTGGGGTGATGATAGAACAGTTTTTATAAGAAAGCATGGCCTTAAACAGACGGAAACGAGTTCTAGAGTCTGGTGGTGGAAGGAAAGAGGCAGTTACTTCGCCAACCAATCCACGAGCTTCAAATCTCCACACAGTACATGTAATGAGGCCGCTTGGTGTGCTTAGACACATAATATTTATTTCCTTTTTTTTTTTTTTGATAAATACGATAGTGTACTTTAAAGATTAAGTGGTGTGTTATACAGAAATATGACCCTGAGCATAAAATGATTATGCAAGTGGTTAATTGAGAATTATCAGAAATACTCTACTTGTTCGTTTTCTCATTCTTCTTCTTGCAAATTTGACTAGAAGGGGGGGTGAATTCTTGGTTTCAATCCTGTAATGGTCTTTTATATTTAATATCAGTTGTACTGTATATGCTAAAATATTTAATGATGGATACAGTATAGTATCAAAACATAGTAAGCTTATTAGCTCTTGATTAATAGTTCTTAAAATAATTACGTAACTTGTTAAGTCTTATTTACCAATTTAATTATTTATTTGTTTGTGTGATATTAGTGTTTCTCCTAATGCTATAGTAGACTTGAAGTCATAGAGTTATATCTCACCAGAATACCACCAATGTCGTATTATTGTTCTTAATTAATTAAACTGGTAGCATGGGAGGTGACAACAGATATGCATCATCTGAATAATATTGATTCATTTAGTTCTACACTTATTCTACACCTCAAAGCTCCCCGTCCCCTTAAGATAAAGTCTAAGATCTTATTTGTGCCCCTATCAAGTTCTTACTGAGACTGTCAATCTCTAACTGATTCTTATTTTCTTGTATGACCAAGATGGCAGGGCGTGGTAGGCTTGGACAGCCTTGCCAATAGGCTTCCAGAGAAATGGGAGTGCCAACCATTTTGTGTAGTGTTAGGGGCGTGGCTATAAGAAGGCCAATCGGATACAAGGAGGGCCTATATGTGTATTTTTACAGGTGCATGTACATACGTACATGTAGATATTGGTTTTCTGCTCTCGGGGGAATGACTTGAACTTTGTGACAATTTTGACTTCTATTGGCAATTGGCGCCCATGTGTCAGAGGCCTATGGGTTGAACCATATCTCTAGTCATTTCCCTGCAAGCACACATCCTGCCCAGGAAACCACCACTGGGAAATATCAGTTACGCCACTTGACTCCCCTGACACCACGTGGGCTATGTTATTAGTTATACAGTACTTCTAAAATTGGCTTTTTTTATATGACATTTGTTTGCTTACTGATTCATTATTATTATTATTATTATTATTATTATTATTATTATTATTATTATTATTATTATTATTATTATTATTATTATTATAAGTAGTAGTAGCAGTAGTAGTAGCAAAAATCTAAAGGATCATAATCCCCTCCCGAAAATATAGATGTGTACATAAGTAAGGATAAGTTATCGAAGTTTGTAACTCTTTGGAAATCAATCTCAACACCTGACCATTCAAATCGGATTGCGGAAGTGTATAAAATTAATAGACTCCCACTTTTGAAAGTAAATGAAATGAGTTGAAACTCGTAATATAAGGTAGTTAAATATCTGCATTTATAACCATTCATCATTTAGTCAGGCTCAAGTTGTATTATCGCGAAAATTTATGGTGCTCTGTATAACTATATATTGTGGAATCCTTCCTTAAATAAGTATCTCAAAGCTAATGTATATATTTTCTTAAATGAGTGTGTATCTGCAGTGCGATTTACTTTTCTTCATAAGTACATTTCTAACTAACAAGTTTAATACTGTAAACACATTTTTCTTATGGTTTAAGGGCGGAGGAAGTCGTTTTTACCATAATGAAGAGCTTTATGATTTTCCTCATTTTTTGGTAGTATAACAGAACGAAGAGATATTATGATGAGCGGATGTTGTCACAGTTGTTAGATCTGTTCCCTGTCATATTACTTGGTGGCTCTTTCATCTCAGACTGAATAAATCAATATATCATAACTAACCACTCAGAGAGCAGAAAGTCACCTGAACCATAATCCATATAGACTAAAAAAGTTTGTTCTCCGTCAAGATAACGCTGCAAGCAAAAGAGCTCTTGTTCCTACTCCAAGCAAACCCTCATATCAGAACATGCAGTGTGTGTAAAAAAAAAAAAAAAAAAAAAATAAGGCAACATAAAGAGTGGAGACTATGTCAGTATAAGACTTGTCTTGATGCATTAAAAAAAATTGTAAAAAAATATGACATCGGTGTTGTCATAAAGAAGTAACAATTGAGATGCACATCTAGCGAGCAAGAGATTTTTTTATGATTGTGCCACCAGAACGGGCAAAATAAATAAATAAATAAATCTGCCCTCATGCATACACTTGCCATTATCATAGGACCTACTAGGAAGAAATGTGGCATGAAGATATCATGTTGACTCCACCATTGGCTTGAGGGCAAACACGCCTGGTGGTAGTAATGGTTCTGCTCTTAACCTTGCACCTCCTAATAGATCTGCTTCTTTCACTCTTCACTATTCAAACATTCGTGGGCTGAACTCTAATCTTTCATCTGTGGAACAGCACTGGAAAGAAGCAAATGTGATACCTATCTTCAAAAAGGGAAGGAGGGATACGGCTGTGAACTATAGACCAGTTTCCTTGACCAGCATAGTTTGCAAAGTTATGGAGAAACTACTAAGGAAACATATCTCTCTTCACTTGGAATCCTTCAACTTTTTGTCAGTGAGGCAACATGGCTTCAGAGAAGGTAGATCAACAGTAACAAACTTATTAGAATTTTATGATGAGGTAAGCCAAATCTTACAGGAAAGAGAGGGCTGGGCAGATTGCATATTCCTAGACTTCCAGAAAGCGTTTGACACTGTTCCACATGGGAGACTTATTAGGAAGCTGCACTCAATGGCTAGAATAGGTGGAAATGTTTTGGAATGGATAAAAACTTACTTAGAAGGAAGAGAACAGAGGGTTAGAGTAAGACACCCAGTGTCTGAATGGAGAAGAGTTAGTAGTGGAGTTCCACAGGGTTCAGTTTTAGGGCCACTTTTGTTCCTTGTATATGTAAATGACCTACCAGAGTCTGTAAATTCATTCATGAATATGTTTGCAGATGATGCAAAGATTGTGAAGAAAGTAAAAAACGAGAACAATGGTAGAGAACTTCAGGAGGATCTAAATAATCTGCATGAGTGGTCAGAAAAGTGGCTAATGAAATTCAATACTTCAAAATGTAAGGTAATGAGAATGGGTACAAGTGCAAGAAGGCCCAAGCTTGACTACTCGGTGGCTGGAGTACAACTTCAAGAGACAGAAAATGAGAGAGACCTAGGAGTAAACATACTGGCAGATTTGTCTCCAGAAATACATATAAATGGCATAGTAAGGGCAGCATATGCATTCTTATCAAATGTAAGGGTAGCCTTCAGGCACATGGACAAGGAAATGTTCAGAAATATTTATGTAACCTATGTGAGGCCAAAACTCGAATATGTAGCCAGCTTTTGGAATCCGCACTTGAAAAAGCACATAACTAAGCTTGAAAAAGTTCAAAGACATGCCACGAAACTGGTGCCAGAAATACGCAATCTCAGTTATGATGAGAGGCTGAGGGAATTAGACTTACCATCACTCGAAGCTAGAAGAGTAAGGGGGGATATGGTGACAGTCTTTAAATTCCTTCATGGTTATGATAGAGTGGATAGGGATCGATATTTCGATATGGCTGGCTCTAGAACTAGAGGTCATAGTTTGAAGCTTCGTAAGAAAACTTCTTTGCAGGATGTAAGGAAATAGTTTTTCAGTGTAAGAGTAGTTGATAATTGGAATTGGCTAAGCGAGGAGGTAGTTAATGCTATCTCAATCCATAGTTTTAAGGACAGGTATGATAAGTATCACTAAGTCTAAAATGGAACCGATGAGGAGACGGGAAGATACGAGCTTTGGTCTCTTTCCCGTAAACACAATTAGGTAATCACAATTAGGTAATCACTTGGGCACTTTCCTCCCTAACCTCCTCCTCCTATCTGAAACCCAGTTGTCTATACATGCTTCCCCTGACCCTTTCCAAGTCTCCCTCTATAATCTGTATACTCGTTTTCGATCCAAAGGTGGGGTCTGTGCTAACTGTAACATTAACACTCCTACTGTGAGGCTCATGGACCTTGAATCTCCTGACTTTGATGTTCTCTGGCTAAAAGTCTATCTCTCCACTACCACTATCATCCTTTGCTTCTGCTACTGTTCTCCAAACTCCACTGAGTTTGTGTCTTTCTTTGAATATCTCTCCTCGTGCCATGAGTCCTTGCTATCTTCTCACCCACATGCCGAAGTTCTCTTCATTGGAGACTTCAATGTACACCACAGTGAGTGGCTTCATTCTTCTCACACTGATGTGGGAGGAAGCGAGGCTCTTGCTTTCTCTATTGTTTACGATCTGGAGCAAATTATCAAACATCCTACTCGTGTTCCTGATCGTCACGAACATGCTGCTAACACTCTTGACCTTTTTTTTACTTCTAACCCTTCAAACTACTCTTATTCTGTGCTTTCCACTCTTGGTAAATCCAACCACTCTATGATCTCTGTCTCTTCCATTTTCTCTCCCCCACCACCAATCCCTCCTACTCAACACCGCCTTTGGCACTTCGAGCAAACTCAATATGAAAATTTGCGTAACTTTCTCTTTGACTTTCCATGGGATGACTACTGCTTTCGGTTCCGCAACCCTGATCGGGTAGCTGTAAAAGTTGCCGAGATCATGACCGCGGGAATGGAGGCGTACATCCCCTCTTCTACAAAAACTTTCTCTCCCCCTAAACCTTGGTTTGACCGTGCCTGCTCCATGGCTATCCAGGCTAGGAATCAGGCTCACCGATCTTACCAAGCCTCTCCTTCCGGTTCAACTCGCTCTGCTTTTATTATAGCTAGGAATCGCTGTACAGCTCAGATTCGAAAGTCTAAGGCTTCCTTTATAAGAAGGAAAGTTGATGACCTTAACTCCTCTCCCACTAACAAATGCTTCTGGTCCTTAGCCAAAAACCTCTCCAAAAACTTCTGTAACTCAAGCTTTCCCCCTCTCATTCGTTCTGATGGTTCTATAGCTTGCTCTCCCACTGACACAGCCACTTTCTTTGGCTCTCATTTTTCTGCCAACTCTTCTATCAACGATTCCAGCGCACCTGTTCCTCAGTCTTTTCCCCTCTCTAACCCTATGCCCTCCCTTATCCTTTCTTCACGCAAAGTTCATAAGGTTCTTCGCTCGCTAAAGACAAACAAGGCATCTGGTCCCGATGGTATCCCTGCAAGGTTCCTTAAGGAGTTTGCAGATGAACTGGCTCCCGTGCTTTGCCGTCTTGTTCGCCACATTCTGTCAACCAGTATCTATCCTTCATCTTGGAAGCATGCTCTAGTTCAACCTGTTCCTAAGAAGGGTGACCGCTCTATTCCTTCTAACTACTGACCTATTGCTCTAACCTCCTCTATTGTTAAAGTTTTCAAAACTTTGCTCAATGCTCACTTCTTGAAATGCCTTGAATCCAACTCACTTATCTCCGATCACCAGTATGGCTTCCGCAAGGCAAGATCCACTGGTGATCTCCTGTCCTATCTTATTCATGTATGGTCATCTCTGAGGAAGTATGGGGAATCCTTTGTCGACGCCCTTGATATCTCTAAGGCTTTTGACAGAGTCTGGCACAAGGCTCTGTTGGCCAAACTCGCTGCCTATGGCTTTACCCCTTCTTTCTGTTCTCTGATTTCCAGTTTTCTTACTGATCGTTCTATATCTGCAGTTGTTGATGGCGCGACATCTAGCCCTTTCTCTGTTACCAGTGGTGTTCCACAGGGCTCTGTTCTTTCACATACTCTCTTCCTTCTCTTCATCAATGATCTTCTACAACCCCCATCTTCCTCTCTTCTTCACGCCTTTGCTGATGATTCTACCCTTCACTTTTCCTCTGCCTTTTCTTCACAACCTTCATTTGTTATTCGTAACCAATCTCATATCACTATTTATTCTACTCTTAACTCCGATTTACAGAGAGTGTCTAAATGGGGCACTCAAAATTTAACTAAATTAAATGCCTCCAAGACACAGTTTCTGGCAATCTCTTTATCTTCTTCTCCTTCTGATAACCCTATTGTCTTTGAAACTAATCCAATTTACCCTCTTAACCCTATCAACATAGTAGGAATCCATGTAGCCTCTAACTTGTCTTGGAGGAATTACATAATCCATATTTCTAAATCTTCATCTAAAAAATTGTTTTTTTGTTGTTTTCGTCAATACTTATCCTCATTGCAGTTACTTAAAATTTACAAAGGTCTTATCCTCCCCCTCTTAGAATACTGCTCTCAAATCTGGGGTGCTTCTTCCTTTACTTATCTTCTTGATAGGGTTGAATCTAAGGCAGTCAGACTCATTAATGGTCCTTCTCTTACTTCTAACCTGGATTCTCTCTCTCTTCGCCGTAAGGTATCTTCCCTTTCGCTTTTCTATCGCTACTACTTCCATCGTTGCTCTGATGAGTTGGCGAGTTGCATCCCTCCTCCACTACCGAGGCCACGTAACACTCGCCAAGCAGCCTCATCTCACAGGTACTGTGTGGAGATTTGTAGCTAGCGGATTGGTCGGTGCAGCGACTGCTTCTTCCCATCTACCTCCAGACTCTGGAACTCTCTCCCTCCTTCTGTCTTTCCTAATTCTTATGACCTTTCATCCTTCAAAAAGCAGATCTATCATCATCTCAGAGCCTAGTCCTCCATATCTCTGGGTCCTCTGTACTTTGACTGTTTTTTTCTGTCTGTCGTTTTCTTTTGTGCAACATTACCTCATCTCTGCCTTGCCCTTAACCTTTTTCTTTTCCTTCGTCTTGGTATTTTCTCGTGGCCGGGCCTATATTGATGAGGGCAGTTTCTGCCTGTCCCGGTGTCACTCTCTTAAAAAAAAAAGTATTGCTTTTCCTGTCATACAGATGATGGGTAACAGTTCTTTGCAATTCGAACAATTAATGCTGCAAGGACACCACATAAAACATAGAAATTTCTCATACTTCAGCATGAATAACCAGAATCAGTAATACTGTCTCACCATATGATGCCCATGTAACTGATTGTTTATATCATAAATTCTGTTGGAAACTCAATTATTTCATTGACCAAGGAAATCTAAAACATGTGACATTCCTGATTCAACAGACCAAACATCCTTCTGTGAAATGTTCAACCTTGTTTATAGACAAACTCTACCTAAGGATGTAATCTCGGTAGAATTTTCGAAGAGCATATATCAAAATAATCATGTTGATTATGTTTATCATGTACATTATTAGTAACTGGAAAATGCATCATATTTGCCCTCCTCCATGGGGCGGCCAGCCACTTGACATATATGTCGAACTTCCTGACAACCTTATAAGCTCAATCAACCTGCCTGTCCTCAAAAACATACACAAGGACAAAATCCCCTGCATTATGGATTAGAGAGGTTGCCAGAGCATGAACATAGCAGTATTAGGTTGGGATATGCATCGTAATTAGTTAGATCTGGCTAAATAAGCTAGAACTAACTAGTCATAATATACCTGACTTACCGTATATATTATCACACTATCACTATGATATATATTACTTAGTGGCATTAGAAACAGGGTTAGGGTTATGTTAGTAAATTTAGGATATCGGAAAATGATAGGAAATATGTAGGAAATGCTTGGAGCTATTTGCAGGTGTCGTCGGACGTCTCTCAGAGTTGGCGGGGAAAGATGAGAACTCTTCTACTCACTAGAATTAGATTAGAATAGGTATAATGCTTCTCAAGAAAACATGTAAGGTCAAACTTAACTTAGAATAAGTATACACTATGTACAATATTACCACTCCATTACACCCCTCACTCCTACAATTCAAGCTAACCCCCATTAGGTTTGTCTACTCTCTCATGAGCCATAGGCAAATGAGCAGACTCATCACTTATAACAGGTGAGAACGTCTTTATAGGCATAGCTGGAATACTCGGTGTAGATTGATTTAGAATCTGGTCTTGATGACATCTCGCCACATTTCCTCCTGGAAGTTCACATTTGTAAGACACAGTACCAGTTTGTTTCAATACTCTTGCAGGAAAACATCGACCCTTAGTATAGATATAGACATAGACACAAACCTCATTCCCCCTTGTAAGGGGGGTGGCCGAGCCAAGAAGTGCGCATTCACCACAATCCACATACACTCAGAGAACAAATAAGATCTTTGGAGGAAGCAAATAAAGCACAAGGGCAGGAGAGAAAGGAACTAGAAAAATGAATAAAGAAGCTGGAAGGGGAAAAGAGTCAACTAGAATCTAGAATTTCTAAACAAGAAGATAAAAACAAACAGCTGAATGACAACCTAAAGGAATTAGATGCTAGTTCACTGCTCTCTTCTGAGAGAGACGAGATTGCTGCTTGGAATGTCCAGATTAAGGAAAACATTGAACAGTTCAGAAAAGAGTTCCAGGTGCTGAATATGGAAAATGATGCCATGAAAACTTCCTTTGCTGATGCACTAAAGGGGAATGTGGCAGTAAAAGAGGCTGTAAAGGTGGTGGCACTGGAAAACATACAAACAGTTGACTATAAAGAGACAGTAATCAAAAAAATTAAAGACGTTGTGATGGAAAGGGCAAACCCACTCATCAGACAGGCACTTGATAAGGAGAAGACAGTGGTAATCTCAGGCATAAGTGAATCCCAGGAGCCAACATGGCAGGGGAGACTTGAAGAAAATAAAGCTAGGGTTGTAGACCTGATAAGAAAGCTTGGAGTAGTATGTGGTCCTGAGGATATTGTAAACATACACCAACTAGGTAAATATTCGAGGGAAGGTAAGCCGAGACCAACAAAAGTAACCTTTGAGAGAGGGGAAACATGTAGGGAAATATTGTTGAGAAAAAAAAGTCTAAAAGACCTTCAAGAATGCAAAGAAGTGTTCATTAGACGATACAGAACACAGGAAGAGATGGGAAAGATCAAAAACTTGTTGCAAGAGGCAAGAAGGTTAAATGATGAAAGAAATGAAGAAGAGAAGAAAAATTTTCGTTACAGAGTTCTTCCAGACAAAGGGGAGATAAAGAAGATAATGACAGAAGATCAGGGGATGGGGCCTCATTAAGATTGTTATACACAAATGCTGATGGAATAGCTGGTAAGGCAGTAGAATTAAAAGATAGGATTCACAACAGTAAGGCAGATATAGTAGCAATTACAGAGACTAAGTTGAGTGAGGACATAAACAGTGTCACAGTTTTTCCTAAGGGCTTCAGAATACTAAGGGTTGAAAGATCTGAGAGGACTGGTGGAGGGATAGCACTGCTCATAAGTGAGAGGATTCAAGTTGAAGAAATAAACTTGGCTATAGAAAGTGAGTTCAGGGAATTTCTTATTGCTCGCATAAATACTGGGTCAGAGAGCATTATAATAACTGTTGTATACAACCCACCAAGGAACCAAAATAGGCTTGAAATTTATGAGGAAAGTCATATAGGTACTATTGAAGTCATAAACTAAGTTGTTAACATTGCACGGGAAAAAAAATGTAGGATTTTGATTATGGGAGACTTTAATCATAAAGAGATAGATTGGATAAATCTTGACCCACACAGTGGTGAGGACTCATTCGGGGCAAGATTCCTAGATTGCGTACAAGGAAATTTCCCACACCAACATGTAATGGAACCAACAAGGGCCAGGGGTGGGGATGAGCCATCACTACTTGATCTAGTGTTCACAGATAATGTGTTGGATATTGAAAATATTGAGTATGAACCACCAATTGGAAAGAGTGACCACTGTGTGTTGTTGATGGAGTATATCATTGAAGATATTCTTCCTGAGAGTAGAGGCACTGAGGACATGAGGAGGAACTATCCGAAAGGAGATTACATCAAAATGAATGAGCTTTTTGCAGTTATTGACTGGAGAACCTTATTTTACAACAAATCTATATAAGAAATGTATGACATCTTTTGTGAGAAATATGGGAAGATAGTAGATTGCTGCATACCTGTCACCAAAGTAGGTGTAATTCATGCCAGAGAGAAATGGTTCGATAATGGGTGTAAAAGAGCTAAGGAGTGGAGAGACAAATGCTGGAAAAGGAATAGGAGGAGAAAAAACATAAATGCCTGGCAAACCTACAAAAGAGCAAGAAATGACTACCTAAGTAAAAGGAGAGAGGCAGAGAGAGACTATGAGAGGGACATCACCAGGAAGGCTAAAGAAAATCCCAAGCTTTTCCACAGCTTTATCAGAGGAAAACTGAAGGTAAAAGAACAGGTTTTAAGGCTAAAGAGAGCGGATGGAAGCATCACTGAGACGGATGAAGAGATCTGCAAAGAATTGAACAAGGAGTTTCAGTCAGTATTTACAGTAGAAAATACCCCACCTCCTCAGATTGCAGTGATAGAAGCTCAAGGGCCGGTATTAGAGAACATCAACCTTACAGCCACAGAAGTATGCAAAGCGCTGATGGATTTAGATGTTCATAAAGCTACAGGTCCTGATGACATATCCCCTCATGTGCTTAAAAAATGCGCAAACACAATATCAGTGGCACTAAGTATCATATTTAAGGAGTCACTGGAGTCGGGGGAGATTCCAAGATGCTGGAAACAAGCAAATGTGATACCTATCTTCAAAAAGGGAAGGAGGGATACGGCTCTGAACTATAGACCAGTTTCCTTGACCAGCATAGTTTGCAAAGTTATGGAGAAACTACTAAGGAAACATATCTCTCTTCACTTGGAATCCTTCAACTTTTTGTCAGTGAGGCAACATGGCTTCAGAGAAGGTAGATCAACAGTAACAAACTTATTAGAATTTTATGATGAGGTAAGCCAAATCTTACAGGAAAGAGAGGGCTGGGCAGATTGCATATTTCTAGACTTCCAGAAAGCGTTTGACACTGTTCCACATGGGAGACTTATTAGGAAGCTGCACTCAATGGCTAGAATAGGTGGAAATGTTTTGGAATGGATAAAAACTTACTTAGAAGGAAGGGAACAGAGGGTTAGAGTAAGACACTCAGTGTCTGAATGGAGAAGAGTTAGTAGTGGAGTTCCACAGGGTTCAGTTTTAGGGCCACTTTTGTTCCTTGTATATGTAAATGACCTACCAGAGTCTGTAAATTCATTCATGAATATGTTTGCAGATGATGCAAAGATTGTGAAGAAAGTAAAAAACGAGAACAATGGTAGAGAACTTCAGGAGGATCTAAATAATCTGCATGAGTGGTCAGAAAAGTGGCTAATGAAATTCAATACTTCAAAATGTAAGGTAATGAGAATGGGTACAAGTGCAAGAAGGCCCAAGCTTGACTACTCGGTGGCTGGAGTACAACTTCAAGAGACAGAAAATGAGAGAGACCTAGGAGTAAACATACTGGCAGATATGTCTCCAGAAATACATATAAATGGCATAGTAAGGGCAGCATATGCATTCTTATCAAATGTAAGGGTAGCCTTCAGGCACATGGACAAGGAAATGTTCAGAAATATTTATGTAACCTATGTGAGGCCAAAACTCGAATATGCAGCCCCCTTTTGGAATCCGCACTTGAAAAAGCACATAACTAAGCTTGAAAAAGTTCAAAGACATGCCACGAAACTGGTGCCAGAAATACGCAATCTCAGTTATGATGAGAGGCTGAGGGAATTAGACTTACCATCACTCGAAGCTAGAAGAGTAAGGGGGGATATGGTGACAGTCTTTAAATTCCTTCATGGTTATGATAGAGTGGATAGGGATCGATATTTCGATATGGCTGGCTCTAGAACTAGAGGTCATAGTTTGAAGCTTCGTAAGAAAACTTCTTTGCAGGATGTAAGGAAATAGTTTTTCAGTGTAAGAGTAGTTGATAATTGGAATTGGCTAAGCGAGGAGGTAGTTAATGCTATCTCAATCCATAGTTTTAAGGACAGGTATGATAAGTATCACTAAGTCTAAAATGGAACCGATGAGGAGACGGGAAGATACGAGCTTTGGGCTCTTTCCCGTAAACACAATTAGGTAATCACAAT
>JAXCGZ010009781.1:72500-80473 GCA_037179515.1 Halocaridina rubra | reverse complement strand
CGGGAAAGAGCCCAAAGCTCGTATCTTCCCGTCTCCTGATCGGTTCCATTTTTAGACTTAGTGATACTTATCATACCTGTCCTTAAAACTATGGATTGAGGTAGCATTAACTACCTCCTCGCTTAGCGAATTCCAATTATCAACTACTCTTACACTGAAAAAGTATTTCCTTACATCCTGCAAACAAGTTTTCTTCCGAAGCTTCAAACTATGACCTCTAGTTCTAGAGCCAGCCATATCGAAATATCGATCCCTATCCACTCTATCATAACCGTGAAGGAATTTAAAGACTGTCACCATATCCCCCCTTACTCTTCTAGCTTCGAGTGATGGCAAGTCTAATTCCCTCAGCCTCTCATCATAACCGAGATTGCGTATTTCTGGCACCAGTTTCGTGGCATGTCTTTGAACTTTTTCAAGCTTAGCTATGTGCTTTTTCAAGTGCGGATTCCAAAAGGGGGCTGCATATTCGAGTTTTGGCCTCACATAGGTTACATAAATATTTCTGAACATTTCCTTGTCCATGTGCCTGAAGGCTACCCTTACATTTGATAAGAATGCATATGCTGCCCTTACTACGCCATTTATATGTATTTCTGGAGACAAATCTGCCAATATGTTTACTCCTAGATCTCTCTCATTTTCTGTCTCCTGAAGTTGTACTCCAGCCACCGAGTAGTCAAGCTTGGGCCTTCTTGCACTTGTACCCATTCTCATTACCTTACATTTTGAGGTATTGAATTTCATTAGCCACTTTTCTGACCACTCATGCAGATTATTTAGATCCTCCTGAAGTTCTCTACCATTGTTCTCGTTTTTTACTTTCTTCACAATCTTTGCATCATCTGCAAACATATTCATGAATGAATTTACAGACTCTGGTAGGTCATTTACATATACAAGGAACAAAAGTGGCCCTAACACTGAACCCTGTGGAACTCCACTACTAACTCTTCTCCATTCAGACACTGAGTGTCTTACTCTAACCCTCTGTTCCCTTCCTTCTAAGTAAGTTTTTATCCATTCCAAGACATTTCCACCTATTCTAGCCATTGATTGCAGCTTCCTAATAAGTCTCCCATGTGGAACAGTGTCAAACGCTTTCTGGAAGTCTAGGAATATGCAATCTGCCCAGCCCTCTCTTTCCTGTAAGATTCGTCTTACCTCATCATAAAATTCTAATAAGTTTGTTACTGTTGATCTTCCTTCTCTGAAGCCATGTTGCCTCACTGACAAAAAGTTGAAGGATTCCAAGTGAAGAGAGATATGTTTCCTTAGTAGTTTCTCCATAACTTTGCAAACTATGCTGGTCAAGGAAACTGGTCTATAGTTCAGAGCCGTATCCCTCCTTCCCTTTTTGAAGATAGGTATCACATTTGCTTGTTTCCAGCATCTTGGAATCTCCCCCGACTCCAATGACTCCTTAAATATGATACTTAGTGCCACTGATATTGTGTTTGCGCATTTTTTAAGCACATGAGGGGATATGTCATCAGGACCTGTAGCTTTATGAACATCTAAATCCATCAGCGCTTTGCATACCTCTGTGGCTGTAAGGTTGATGTTCTCTAATACCGGCCCTTGAGCTTCTATCACTGCAATCTGAGGGGGTGGGGTATTTTCTACTGTAAATACTGACTGAAACTCCTTGTTCAATTCTTTGCAGATCTCTTCGTCCGTCTCAGTGATGCTTCCATCCGCTCTCTTTAGCCTTAAAACCTGTTCTTTTACCTTCAGTTTTCCTCTGATAAAGCTGTGGAAAAGCTTGGGATTTTCTTTCGCCTTCCTGGTGATGTCCCTCTCATAATCTTTCTCTGCCTCTCTCCTTTTACTTAGGTAGTCATTTCTTGCTCTTTTGTAGGTTTGCCAGGCATTTATGTTTTTTCTCCTCCTATACCTTTTCCAGCATTTGTCTCTCCACTCCTTAGCTCTTTTACACCCATTATCGAACCATTTCTCTCTGGCATGAATTACACCTACTTTGGTGACAGGTATGCAGCAATCTACAATCTTCCCATATTTCTCACAAAAGATGTCATACATTTCTTGTACAGATTTGTTGTAAAATAAGGTTCTCCAGTCAATAACTGCAAAAAGCTCATTCATTTTGATGTAATCTCCTTTCTGATAGTTCCTCCTCATGTCCTCAGTGCCTCTACTCTCAGGAAGAATGTCTTCAATGATATACTCCATCAACAACACACAGTGGTCACTCTTTCCAATTGGTGGTTCATACTCAATATTTTCAATATCCAACACATTATCTGTGAACACCAGATCAAGTAGTGATGGCTCATCCCCACCCCTGGCTCTTGTTGGTTCCATTACATGTTGGTGTAGGAAATTCCCTTGTACGCAATCTAGGAATCTTGCCCCAAAGGAGTCCTCACCACTGTGTGGGTCAAGATTTATCCAATCTATCTCTTTGTGATTAAAGTCTCCCATAATCAAAATCCTACATTTTTTCTCCCGCGCCATGTTAACAACTGAGTTTATGACTTCAATCGTACCTATATGACTTTCCTCATAAATTTCAAGCCTATTTTGGTTCCTTGGTGGGTTGTATACAACAGTTATTATAATGCTCTCTGACCCAGTATTTATGCGAGCAACAAGAAATTCCCTGAACTCACTTTCTATAGCCAAGTTTATCTCTTCAACTTGAATCCTCTCACTTATGAGCAGTGCTATCCCTCCACCAGTCCTCTCAGATCTTTCGACCCTTAGTATTCTGAAGCCCTTAGGAAAAACTGTGACACTGTTTATGTCCTCACTCAACTTAGTCTCTGTAATTGCTACTATATCTGCCTTACTGTTGTGAATCCTATCTTTTAATTCTACTGCCTTACCAGCTAATCCATCAGCATTTGTGTATAACAATCTTAATGAGGCCCCATCCCCTGATCTTCTGTCATTATCTTCTTTATCTCCCCTTTGTCTGGAAGTATTCCGTAACGAAAATTTTTCTTCTCTTCTTCATTTCTTTCATCATTTAACCTTCTTGCCTCTTGCAACAAGTTTTTGATCTTTCCCATCTCTTCCTGTGTTCTGTATCGTCTAATGAACACTTCTTTGCATTCTTGAAGGTCTTTTAGACTTTTTTTTCTCAACAATATTTCCCTACATGTCTCCCCTCTCTCAAAGGTTACTTTTGTTGGTCTCGGCTTTCCTTCCCTCGAATATTTACCTAGTTGGTGTATGTTTACAATATCCTCAGGACCACATACTACTCCAAGCTTTCTTATCAGGTCTACAACCCTAGCTTTATTTTCTTCAAGTCTCCCCTGCCATGTTGGCTCCTGGGATTCACTTATGCCTGAGATTACCACTGTCTTCTCCTTATCAAGTGCCTGTCTGATGAGTGGGTTTGCCCTTTCCATCACAACGTCTTTCATTTTTTCGATTACTGTCTCTTTATAGTCAACTGTTTGTATGTTTTCCAGTGCCACCACCTTTACAGCCTCTTTTACTGCCACATTCCCCTTTAGTGCATCAGCAAAGGACGTTTTCATGGCATCATTTTCCATATTCAGCTCCTGGAACTCTTTTCTGAACTGTTCAATGTTTTCCTTAATCTGAACATTCCAAGCAGCAATCTCGTCTCTCTCAGAAGATAGCAGTGAACTAACATCTAATTCCTTTAGGTTGTCATTTAGCTGTTTGTTTTTATCTTCTTGATTAGAAATTCTAGATTCTAGTTGACTCTTTTCCCCTTCCAGCTTCTTTATTCTTTTTTCTAGTTCCTTTCTCTCCTGCCCTTGTGCTTTATTTGCTTCCTCCAAAGATCTTATTTGTTCTCTGAGTGTTTCATTCTCTTTCATTTCTCCATCCATATTCCGAATTTTATCATCAAGGCTTGTAACCATTTCCTCTAACTTCTTGATTCTCTGTTTAAGTCCTCTGATGACTACCCCTTCTCCCGACCCATGGGTGGGAGAGGTTTGGGACAGAGATGGCTTCATTTTTATGTTCTCCCTCTCACAGAATATAGAAAGAAGACGAGAAAGAGGAAAAAAAAGGAAAAAAAAAAGAAAAGAGAAAAACTTCTAATTTACCTTCACACAGAATTTTTATATCTCCATATAAGTGCTATTTAGTGACTCAGTTTGTCTCCTTTCTGGTAACACACATCTTAACTTAAAAACTTGACCATGGTAATTTACGTATAAAAAGAAAAAGAAAAACAAAAGTCAAACCTGAAGGAAAATTCGAATTTGTGTTCGAGGTGGCATCCACCTGTTTCTGTTATATATTCTTCCTAACTGATATACTGACTTGCTAACCAAGATATGTTATCACGGGATTTAGACTTTACATTTAACTCAATATATATACAAAATAACAAAATAGCAAACGAGAAAGCTAAAAGAAAAGCAAAAAAAAAAAAAAATGAAGAAAATAGGACTGCTGTACTACTTGGCAACTTAACTCAGTACTGTTGACGGGTGGGTATTTGGTAATTTTTTTTCTTTTATTATTCAATTTTTTTCGTGTATCAAACTAACTAACTAGTTAATATAAATGGGAAGGATACTGTTTTTAACAATATATAGAACCACAGGATCAGGTAAAACGGCTCAAGAGCTTTCCCCAGTTTACACAAAAAATTAGGTAATGTGGTGTGAGGCTCCACGTCTGGCAACTCTTCTAGATTTCCCTCAAGGCAGAAACTGGACGGTAGCTTCTCTCTCTTCTCACGAAAAAGTTCTCAATTTTTTTCCTTTAATATGAACAGTCTCGCCTTACAACAAATATTAGTTTTTGTACTCACAATACTCTGCACGATTTCGTATTTTTGGAAATTATGGTAAAGTTTTCCACTAAGCACTTTAGTAACTCGAAACTTTAAAATTTAAGAGGAGCAATTCCGTGTGTCACTGAACGCGCTGTGTGTGTGTGTGTGTGTGTGTGTGTGTGTGTGATTACCTAATTGTGATTACCTAATTGTGTTTACGGGAAAGAGCCCAAAGCTCGTATCTTCCCGTCTCCTGATCGGTTCCATTTTATACTTAGTGATACTTATCATACCTGTCCTTAAAACTATTGATTGAGATAGCATTAACTACCTCCTCGCTTAGCGAATTCCAATTATCAACTACTCTTACACTGAAAAAGTATTTCCTTACATCCTGCAAACAAGTTTTCTTACGAAGCTTCAAACTATGACCTCTAGTTCTAGAGCCTGCCATATCAAAATATTGATCCCTATCCACTCTATCATAACCATGAAGGAATTTAAAGACTGTCACCATATTCCCCCTCACTCTTCTAGCTTCGAGTGCTGGTAAGTCTAATTCCCTCAGCCTCTCCTCATAACTGAGATTACGTATTTCTGGCACCACTTTCGTGTCATGTCTTTGAACTTTTTCAAGCTTAGCTATGTACTTTTTCAAGTGCGGATTCTAAAAGGGGACTGCATATTTGAGTTTTGGCCTCACATAGGTTACATAAATATTTCTGAACATTTCCTTGTCCATGTGCCTGAAGGCTACCCTTACATTTGATAAGAATGCATATGCTGCCCTTACTATGCCATTTATATGTATTTCTGGAGACAAATCTGCTAGTATGATTACTCCTAGATCTCTCTCATTTTCTGCTTCTTGAAACTGTACTCCAGCCACCGAGTAGTCAAACTTGGGCCTTCTTGCACTTGTACCCATTCTCATTGACCTTACATTTTGAAGTACTGAATTTCATTAGCCACTTTTCTGACCACTCGTTCAGACTATTTAGATCTTCCTGAAGTTCTCTACCATTGTTCTCGTTTCCTACTTTCTTCACAATCTTTGCATCATCTGCAAACATATTCATGAATGAATTTACAGACTCTGGTAGGTCATTTACATATACAAGGAACAAAAGTGGCCCTAAAACTGAACCCTTTGGAACTCCACTACTAACTCTTCTCCATTTAGACACTGAGTGTCTTACTCTAACCCTCTGTTCCCTTCCTTCTAAGTAAGTTTTTATCCATTTCAAGACATTTCCACCTATTCTAGCCATTGCTTGCAGCTTCCTAATAAGTAGCCCATGTGGAACAGTGTCAAACGCTTTCTGGAAGTCTAGGAATATGCAATCTGCCCAGCCCTCTCTTTCCTGTAAGATTCGGCTTACCTCATCATAAAATTCTAATAAGTTTGTTACTGTTGATCTACCTTCTCTGAAGCCATGTTGCCTCACTGACAAAATGTTGAAGGATTCCAAATGAAGAGAGATATGTTTCCTTAGTCGTTTCTCCATAACTTTGCAAACTATGCTGGTCAAGGAAACTGGTCTATAGTTCAGAGCCGTATCCCTCCTTCCCTTTTTGAAGATAGGTATCACGTTTACTTGTTTCCAGCATCTTGGAATCTCCCCTGACTCCATTGACTTTTTAAATATGATACTTAGTGCCACTGATATTGAGTTTGAGCATTTTTTAAGTACATGAGGGGATATGTCATCAGGACCTGTAGCTTTATGAACATCTATCTCTATCAGCGCTTTGAATACCTCTGTGGCTGTAAGGTTGATGTTCTCTAATACCGGCCCTTGAGCTTCTATCTCTGCAATCTGAGGGGGTGGGGTATTTTCTACTGTAAATACTGACTGAAACTCCTTGTTCAATTCTTTGCAGATCTCTTCATCCGTCTCGGTGATGCTTCCATCCGCTCTCTTTAGCCTTAAAACCTGTTCTTTTACCTTCAGTTTTCCTCTGATAAAGCTGTGGAAAAGCTTGGGATTTTCTTTAGCCTTCCTGGTGATGTCCCTCTCATAGTCTCTCTCTGCCTCTCTTCTTTTACTTAGGTAGTCATTTCTTGCTCTTTTGTAGGTTTGCCAGGCATTTATGTTTTTTCTCCTCCTATACCTTTTCCAGCATTTGTCTCTCCACTCCTTAGCTCTTTTACACTCATTTTCGAACCATTTCCCTCTGGCATGAATTATAATTACTTTGGTGAAAGGTATGCAGCAATCTACTATCTTCCCATATGTGTGTGTGTGTGTGTGTGTGTGTGTGTGGTGTGTGTGTGTGTGTGTGTGTGTGTGTGTGTGTGTGTGTGTGTGTGTGTGTGTGTGTAATTACCTAATATTAATATACCTATTTCTGCTTACGAGAAAGAGCCCTATGCTCGTAACTCCCCGTCTCCTGTTCAGTTCCATTTTTATACTCAGTGATATTTTTCCTTGAAACTATCAATAGAGTTATAATTAACTACCTCCTCACTTAGTAATTTCCTATTATCAACTATTCTTACACTAAAATAAAATACTTCCTTACATCCTGCATAGTTTTCTTGTGAAGCTTCAAACTATGAACTCTAGTTCTGGATCCAGCTATATCAAAATATCGATCCCTATCCACTCTGTCAAAACCATGAAGAAATTTAAAAACCATCATCATATCCTCCTTTTTCTTCTAGCTTCGAGTGATGGTAAATCTAATTCCCTCAGCCTCTCCTCATTACTGAGATTGCATATTTCTGGCACCTGTTTCGTGGTAAGCCTTTGAACTTTTTCCAGCTCATTTATATGTTTTTTCAAGCGTGAATTCCAAAAGGTGGCTGCATATTCAAGCTTTGGCCTCACATTTCCTTATGCATGTGGCTGAGGGCTACCTATACATATGCTAAATTAGCATATTCAATCCTTACTATGCCATTACATGTATTTCTGGAGACAAATCTGCCAATCAGTTTACTCCTAGATCTCTCTCATTCTTTGTTTCTTGGCGTTCTGCACCTGCAGTTGAGTATCCAAGTTTGCCTTCTCTCACTTTAACTCATTCCCATTACCATACATTTTGAAGTAATGAATCATTAGACACTTAACTAACCACTCACACAGACTGTTTAAGTCTCCCTGGAGTTCTCTTCAACTGTTCTCGTTTCTTACTTTCTTCACAATCTGTGCATCATCTGCAAACATATTCATGAATGACTTTACACACTCTGGTAGGTCATTTACGTATACAAGGAACAAAAGTGGTCCTA